>CAUYPK010162975.1:0-11221 GCA_963574355.1 Loris lydekkerianus | reverse complement strand
CCGTTTCCCCAACCCCACACCCCACACCAAAATTTGGGGGTTTTTTTTTTTTTTTTTTTTTTTTTTTTTTTTTTTTTTTGAGACAGGGTCTTGCTCTTGCTCAGGCTGGTCTCAAACTCCTGAATTCAAGCAATCCACCCACTTTGGCCTCCCAGAGTGTCCACCCACTTTGGCCTCCCAGAGTGTCCACCCACTTTGGCCTCCCAGAATGCTAGGATTACAGGCATGAGCCACTGGTGGTGCCCGGCCTCTTTCAGGATTATTTAACCAAACTAATCTCTAGAGGCCAAAAGGTGTAAGAGCCTAGCGACTACTGGAGGGACACAGAATGGTCCAAGAGAGGCCACCAAATGAAGCATTTTAGGTCTTGATCTGTGTCTGGCTGAAGAACGTTAAAATGGGGGCACAAAGGAAAAGGCACAATAGGGGACAAGGCCAGGGTGAGCATAAGCCTGGCCTCCCTCCCTTGACCTCCAGCCAGCCCCATGGCCACAGGCGCCTCTTCCAGCCTCAGTTTCCTCATCTGTGATATGAATAGAGTAGCATTGCCTCTGTCACGGGGCTATTTCCTGAGAAATAAGAGAGTGGGTGTGGGGCTCCTGCCATCTGTGGGGCTCTGCAGAAAATGTCCCTGTCTTTCTGGCCATCCCTGAGCCAGGGAAGGGGCCTAGAAGGGCAGCCCAGGGCTGAGGTGGGCTTTTGGCAGTTTTATCTGGCCTGCCTCTCCCAACCTGTTGAAACAAAATCTGTGACTACCACCTTCCTGGAGAGTTTTATCTGCTCTCTTATGAGAGTGGTTGTTCCAAATCCATTTCTCATTCGGCTGATTTAGGAGAGGCTGAGAATCGGTCACTATGGTTTCTTATTTTCTCCTAGCAGCTGAGGAGTCTTTCTTCCCATTATTCCCATGGGAGGAAAAGGAAGCTAAGGAAGCCAGCGTTTGCAGCGAGGAGAAACTCACAGATCTGAAATGTGCCTGTGTCCTCTGGAGGAGCTATTGGATCCCACTGGCCACCCTAGGACCCCAGCCCAGCCCCTGCAGCTATAGGAACAGCTCTCACTCAGTCTCCCAACCCCCTGCCCACTCAGTCTGCCCACAGATGCACACTTAGTGCCCGCCGCATCAACACTGAACCATCAGAGAAACCCCTCAGCTCCCAGCGCAGCTTTCTAAAGGAAGGGACAGACAGTGACCAAATCAACAAGCGACAAGAGGAGAAACAGAGAAGACTGGGCAGGAAATACGGGTGGGAAGGCCATCACAGATGACCTGCAGGCAGGGGTGGGGACCTCCTGGCAGAAACTCCTGCCCCACTGCACGGATGGGGCAAGTTTGGGGAGGGAGTGACTTGCCTAAAACCACAGCGTGGGCAGGATGCCCTTTCCTGCTGGCTTAGTGCCCCAGCTGATGCAGGCACCACCTGACAGTCAAGGAGCCTCAGCTCAACATCTCCCCAGCTTACTCCAGGTCAGCTTCTGCTCCTGGCTGGGAATAGCACTTCCTGGCTGCTGATCCTTGGCCAGGGAGGCACACCTTTACCTTTCCCGATGTTTCTTCATTCCCTCCCACAGAGGGTTATTTCTTTTTCTTTCTTTCTTTTTTTTTTTAAGAGACAGAGTCTCACTTTATTGCCCTCAGTAGAGTGCTATGGCGTCACAGCTCACAACAACCTCCTGGGCTTAGGCAATTCTCTTGCCTCTGCCTCCCTACTAGCTGGGACTACAGGCACCCCTCTGCCTCCCTACTAGCTACACCCACCATAACACCTGGCTATTGTTTTTGTTGCAGTTTGGCCAGGGCCAGGTTTGAACCCACCACCCTCAGTATATGGGGCCAGTGCCCTACCCACTGAGCCACAGGTGCTGCTCCAGAGGGTTATTTCTTCTCCTTACCTGCTCCTCACTGGGAGCTGGGGTGTGAACACCTGTAACTGGACAGATAGCAGCAAGGGTAGAGAATGAAAGCCAGCTGTGGGGAGGCATGTCGGGAAACATCAGGAAGGCTCGACAGTTGTGCTTCCAGGGGCCTTGCTGGACCTGCTAAAAACTGGTCTAAATGTGCCAGCTACACCTATGAGGGTGGGCTGGGTGCAACCTGGGCCCAAGTGTCCTGGAGATGGAGTTTCAGTGCAATTCTGGATAGATGACTTAGCTGAAACTGATAAAATATGGGCAGAGCTTGGTTCTGGGGTGGCCTGGCTCAGGGGGACACTGAGAAATGGAAAACGTAGTCACCTGTGTGCTTGGAGGTGGAGGAAGCTGATAGAGCAAGGAGTGGTGGGCAGGAAGGCCTGAGAGGTCATCTCCAATCACTTGGTGTTCACAGTCTTTGTGTGGCCATAGGCAGAAAGCTAAGGCTGTCCTAACAGGTGACACAAACTGGGTGGCTTAAAACACAGAATTTCACTGTCTTGCAGTTCTGAAGGCCAAAATTCTGAGATCAAGGTGTCAACAGGGCTCGTTCCTTCTGGGGCCGAGATGAAGACGGCCTGTTTCAGGCCTCTCCCCCGCCTTCAGGTGGCTGCTGGCCCTCCTTGGTGGTCCTTGGCTGGTAGAAGCATCACACTGAACTCTGTTTTCATGTGCTTGTAGTGTCTTCCCTGCGTGCATGTCTGTGTCCAAATTTTCACTTTGTAAGAGGGCACCAGGGGCCCACAGTACTCTAGCGTGCCCTCTTCTTAATTAGTTATATCTGCCGCAGCCCTCTTTCCAAATCAAGATCATTCTTAGTACTTTGTATTAGTCCTCTAGGGCTGCCAAAATAAAGTACTGAAGACTGGGTGGTTTAAACAATAGAAATTGGCTTTCTCACTGTTCTGGTGCTGGCAGGGTTGGTTTCTTCTGTGGCCTCTCTCCTTGGTGTGCAAGTGACCATCTTCTCACTGTGTCCTTGCGTGGTCTTTCCTCTGGGCCTGTCTGTGTCCAAATCTTCCCCCTCTCTCTCTGATTTATGTATTTATTTTGTTGTTGTTGTTGTTGTTGTTGTTGAGACAGGGTTTTGCATTTTGCTGTTGTGCAGGCTGGTCTCAAACTCCTGACCACAAGTAATCCTCTCACCTCAGCCTCCTAAAATGCTAGTATTGCAGGTGTGAGCCACCCTGACTGGCTTTTCTCTTTTTCTTTCCTTTTCTTTCTTTCTTTTCTTTTCTTTTCTTTCTTTCTTTCTTTTTTTTTTTTTTTTTGAGACAGAGCCTCAAGCTGTCACCCTGGGTAAAGTGCTGTGGCATCACAGCTCACAGAAATCTCCAACTCCTGGGCTCAAGAGATTCTCCTGCCTCCACCACACAAGTAGCTGGAACTATAGGCGCCCGCCACAATACCTGGCTATTTTTTGGTTGCAGCCGTCATTGTTGTTTGGCGGGCCCAGGCTGGATTCGAACCCACCAGCTCAGGTGTATGTGCCTGGTGCCTTAGTCGCTTGAGCCGCAGGCACCGAACCACTTTTTTCTTTTTCTAAGGATACCTGTCAGATTGGATTACAGCCTACCTAAATGACCTCATTTTAACCTAATTACAGTACTTTTTAAAAGGTCCTATCTCCAGATATGGTCATTTTCTAAGGTGTTGGGATTAGGGCTGCGGTTTTTCAACCTTCCTAATGCCACAGCCCTTTAATACAGTTCCTGTGGGTTGCAACCCACAGGTTGAGAACCGCTGGATTAGGGCTTTAACGTATGGATTTTGGAGGAGCACAATGCAGGTTGTAACAGACTTCAGCGTATCTTTTGGAGGACATAGTTCAATCATATGCAGCACAGTTTCTTCTTTCCTTTTGCCTCAGATATTTTCTCAGCTTTTGGTATATTCCAGGCACCATGCTAGGTGCAAAGGGAAGCCTAGAACTATATCACGGTCCTTCTGGGAGCCCTTGGTGTGGTCCTTCCAGAAGCTCCATCTGCAGCAGGAGTCAGACTAGTGGTGATTGTAGCCCAAGTGATATCCACCAAACTTTAGACCCAGAGTAAGGGGTTTTGAGAGCCTAGAAGGGGCCACACTGGCTCTGGGGATGTAAGGAAGGGGTGGCCAGGCCCTCAGGTGAGTGAGGGGCATTTCAGGCAGGGGGCCTGCAGATGCTCATGTGTGCCAGGGAGCCTGGTGTGTTCTGGAGACTGCAGGTGGGAATGTGAGGAGGGCACAGGGTGAGGAGTGTGGGTAGATGACTCCCCAGCAGGGAGCAGCTGTGAGGGACAATGCCTGCCTGGCTGCAGGGTGTGGGGTTTAACAGGTAACCAGGAGTGTGTGAGCAGCTCAGATTTGCCAAGTGGGCAAACCGTGTTTGAATGAATGACATGAATCCATTGGTTAGGGTTGTACCATGCTAGATGTTCTGGAGAGTTCAGAAAAAATAAAGTAAAAGCAACAACTAGTCACCCAGAGGGGCCACAAAGGCTAAGTACCGTATTTGTGCTGGTGCCCCAGTCACTGCTAGTAAGGGGCAGACCTCTGCCAGTGGTCCTTGCCATGCTACCTTCACCTCCTTTCCTCTCACCTGGTTTATTCACGATGAGCTGTTTGACAAAAGCCCGTGAAGGTTTCACCCTGGAATCCCAACAGCTTTCCTGCCCACAGGTAAGGACCAGGGTCAGTGCCCAGGGAAGTTTTCTCCAAAGCAGTGCCACTGGCACACTTCCTGGCCTGGGCGACCCCCACACCACCTCGACCTGGCGCTGTAGTTGTATAAAGGGCCTTTTCCCGGGTTTTCTCAGACTGCTCTTACCACCCATCCTCAGCCTTCCTCTTTCGCTCCTGCAGCTCCTTGGGAAGGAGCCTCTCTGGCCAGCTCAGCAGAGGAGGAACAGGTCTCAGAGCTATGGCTGCAGCCTTGGCCTGGCTCTGGGTACCCAGAGGGTGTCTCTAATGGTCCCCTGGCCTGACTGATGCATTTCTCTGGCTCGGAAGGCTGCTGCTTCTCTTTCAGGACTTTGCCTGCTCTTCTTTCCCCAAGGACTGCCTTTCTCTGAGGAAAGGTGTGGGGTGAGGAGGGCCCTATAAATGCCAAGTATTATATCAGGCTTCTCCAGAATCCCAGAACTTGGATGCTCACCTGAAACTTGGCTGGCAGAGAAGGGAAAGGGTGCACCTTAGCATCGGGTACCTAGTCAAGTTCCATCTGCACATAAGAGCTGTGCCTGCGGAGGCAGGTCGCTTACCCTCTCTGAGCTCAATTTCTGCAGTTGCCTCAGGACACAGACGCACCTGCTGAGGTTCTTTCCCCTCAGCCCCTCTTGCTTCTGGTGCCTCACCTGCTTATGGCTGCTCTCTCCTCCCACCATGTCCTGCCAGTGGAGGTTAGGGTCTCTCAGGCCTCCACCTGCCAGCCCTGCCAGCCCCAGCAGTAGTGCTGTGGAGGAGCAGCCTCTTCCCTGCCCTGCTCTCCACCTGCTTCCTCAGCACCCTCCAGGTGTCTGAAAGACACTTCTCTCCTGAGTCCCAGCACTGCCACCCAATTCCGTGTCTCTTGGTTGCTTCTGCAGCAGGGATCAGGTTCTAGACCCACCCCCAACTCCATTTCCTAGTTCAGGGATAAATAAATGAGC
Source organism: Loris lydekkerianus (assembly GCA_963574355.1). Lineage (NCBI taxonomy): Eukaryota > Metazoa > Chordata > Mammalia > Primates > Lorisidae > Loris > Loris lydekkerianus. The sequence continues at coordinate 5,684 of CAUYPK010162975.1, read as the reverse complement.
AGAAGGGGTGAGAAATCTAGTCTGGGCTCAAGTATCCAGGCCCAGCAATCAGCATTCACTGAATAGCCATGTGTGACATGCCTCCCTGGTCCCGTATTTTGTTGCAACATCCAATGTTCTCTTTATTGCCTCCAGAAAGGCTTTTTAAAATACAGCTTTGAGGTATCACTGACATCTAATAAAGTGCACAATTTGATAAGTTTGACATGTCTACATCCCCAAAGCTTCCTCGTGCCCCTATGTCCTACCTCCCTTCCAGGAGCCTCTGACCTGCTTTCAGTTACTGTAGAATGGGTGGCGCTGGCCCTGTTTACAAAGAGGAAGCTCACAATCAGAGCCATGAAGTCACTTGCCAGGGTCACCCCTCTGGTATACAGGACAACCAGAGTCCTCCTTCTGCCCAAGTTCTTATTTTCTGAGCAGCCAATCCTCTGTGACTCTGTGACTGTGACTCCTCTGCCAGGAGTCCAGTCAGGGTGTGAGGGCAAGAGCTTCTGGAAGGGGAATCTGTCTGAGGTGAGGAAGAGTCAGCCCAGGGCTCCCTCAGCTCTGGCCCAATGTCCTGTCTTCAAAAGCAACAGATGTGTCAGCACTTAGCACAGAGCCTGGCAAGGTGCCCTGTCTACCAGCCTCCTCGAGACGTCCCGCAGAGCACCCTCCTGCCAGGGTCTTACCTCATCTCTGGACAGGACATGCTCCAAATCTCCTCAGATCTCAGGCTCCATACTCAGCTGAGATCGGTTTCCTGGTGGCCAGGATGCCTCCTGGACACTGGCCTGAGGCTTCAGGCAGATGGCTAGGAAGATCAGCAGGCCACCTTGGGAGGGTCCCGGTTTTATCAGGGGTAGAAAGGCCTCCCTGGATGCTGTGTCCAGCTCAGATGGAGTGGCTAGGGAGGCCACTAGGAGGTGAAAGGCAAGGGCAGCCCTGAGTGGGCCTTTAGATAGCACCCCCAGGCTGGTTTTCTTCCCACAAGGCCACACCCCTCACTATAAACCAGACCCTAGAGTAGCCATCTCTCAGTCTCTATCTCTGAGATAAGATTGCCCCACACACACACCAAGTCATGGGTGTCAAATCTAACTTTGGCCTACACCACCAGGACTGTCCCAACAGTCTTAAAAGTTCTTAAAAGGCCTTTTAAGAACTGGCCTTCCCTTCCTCCACACCCATCCTCACAACCCACCTTATACTGCACCCCAAGTTCTCCATGAACAGCTCTCCTCCCCTCAAGGGAGGAGCTGGTGTGCCATCCAGGCTGATAATTCTTGAGCTCTGCATTATATTTACAGGAGTTTCATTTGCTTCATAAAGGCAGAATGTCCAACCTTGACCTTTGGCTGAATGAGGTTGGAGGACCAGACCTTCTAGAAGTCCTCAGCAACCCCTTTCCTTCCTCCCCTTGCCTGGGGGATCACTCCCCATGTCCACTCTTTCTCCTGGTCTCAGTTCTCATCTCACTCCTTCACAGGTTAGGGCTGTGTGTGTGTGTGTGTGTGTGTGTGTGTGTGTGTGAGATTGGGTAAGTGCATCAGGAACTTGGAGTCATTTGGGCCTGAGTTCTGAGTTGGAATTCTGTTCCCCATATGACTTTGACCAGTTAACTAAAATCTCTGTGACTGTTTACTTGTCTACATCATGGGCATAATAGAGCCTGAAAATTGGGCTTGATGAATAAATTGAAAGAGGAACGTCCTGAGCCTGACAGGCTCTTTATGCGGATCTTTGTGCGCTGTCTCCGCACCTGTGCCCCCTTCACTTTGCCCTGCCCTGGGCCCTGGGGTTGTGGGACAGTGTTACAGGCAGGGAAGCACCCTGAGTGGGTGAGAATGGGAGTTTAGAGAGCTGAGCCTGGGGTTAGCCCAAGAGCAGGGACCTCAGATGCTAAACTAGGAACCTGAACTTCAGCCAGGTTAGGCTAACTCCACAGAGGAGAGTTCTGAGGGTCCCTGTCCCATTCCTCCTCCGCTCCACTAGCAAAGGGAGGGGGAGGTCAGCGGCTGCCTGACGGGGATGAATCAGAGAAGGATCCAGGCAAGTTTCCAGCTGTCAAAAACAGCTGACTTGCTCTAGGAGTTTTGCAGTTGCTTTGACTAAAAGCTGCGTCACCCCCAGGCTCCACCACGCCCCAATTCAGAACAGTGAGAAAACGCTGAGTTGCAAAGCCCAGCAGCCAAACCCTCCCTCCACGGCGTGGCCCTCCAGCTCCCGCGCAGCTCCCAGAGCAGAGGCCATGTGGGAAGAAACCTGAGTGACAGCAGGTGGTCTCAAGGATGTCCAAGAGGAGAACCCCAAGCTGATGGGATAGCAAGAGCCAAGACCTCCAGCTGGGGTCTAACTTGGCACATCTGAGGACAAGAGGCAGGCCAGGGCAGCCGGACTGGGACTGAGCGTGGAAGGGGATGTGCAGCCAGGACCACCAGGGGCCTTGCTGGCCGGGACACTTCAGTTTTCTTTTACATGGAGTCAGATCATAGGTTCTGATAGCTCCTGAAGCTGGGTTCTGTGCTTACCATTGGGTCCTGTGAGATACCCCCAAATCCCTCTTCAACTTAGAAATGGAGAACTGTAACTTCCAAATAAAACAGTCATAGTACCACTTGCTGCCCAGGGCAGGCACAGGTGCAGGCAGAGGTGTCACTGAGCAGCCTCCCCCAGGCAGTGTCTCTGCAGACCTAGCATTAGGTTCCTTGATGGCCCAGGGAAGCACAGCAGAGGGAAGATAGGAACGAGAAATGTCCCTGTCCACCATGTGATCCCTGAGCTCCTCTTTCTGTCAAGGTGTGAGACACATGCTGCTCTTCTCCTTCTTTTAAGCAACCTTGACCTCTTGGGCTCAGAGAGATTGAGTAACTTGATTGAGGGGACATCGGTGAGGACATTACAAAGCCAGAATGCTAGGCTCGGCTGAGCCCAGATGTCAGGTGTGTCCGTGTCTACTGTTGTTCACACATGTTCCACCCACGCCCACTGTCAGTGGACAATGACCTTGTAGTGCAAGCACCCTAAGTGCCCCATCTGGCCACTATAGAGACAGATACTTCCCACTAGTATCTGTCTTGAAAAGGGGCCGCCATGACCACACACCAGAAAATGAGTCCTCACGAATGGAATTGCCCAGGATGTGATTCTTTGGCCAAGAAAGAGCCAGGTACTTATCACAAAGTGCATTAATGATCACAAAGTGCAGCTGCTTACCTAGGGACATGCCCATGACAACTGCAGTGGATGTTTTGGGGCAGACAACCCTGCCAGCCTCCTGTGAGGTTCCAGGCCCCTTTTAGAGCTGGAGTTACTAACCTCCCCTGAGACGTGGAGACCAGTAGCAGGTGTAAGAAGTACCCAGGAACAGGGGTCACCTGGCTCACTCTGGAGAGGTCTAAGAAACTAGGTGCCCACAGCACAGTGGTTACAGCACCAGCCACATACACCAGAGGTGGCGGGTTCGAAACTGGCCCAGGCCAGCTAAACAACAATGACAATTGCAACAAAAAATAGCCGAGCGTTGTGGTGGGCACCTGTAGTCTCAGCTACTAGGGAGGCTGAGGGAGGAGAATTGCTTAAGCCCAAGACTATGAGGTTGCTGTGAGCTGTGATGCCATGGCACTTTACCGAGGGCTACATAGTGAGACTGTCTCAAAAAAAAAAAAAAAAGAATGCTCTTTCTTGGTGGGAAAATAACAAAACAAATAAAAACAAACAAAAAGAAATGCTGTGAAGGCAGAGCCCCTGCCTTGGCTCTGTGCAGTGGCAGTACGGGAGCCACTGGGGTTTATCCGAGGAGTGATCATTGCTAATTAAAAACTTTCCCCATTACCCTGCCATGACAGCTTGAAGAATAGTCTCATTGACAATAGTGTTTACAGAGACTAACAAAACAAACAAACAAACAACAACAACAAAAAAAAACCCCAAAAACTCCCTCTTCTGCTTCACTTAGGCATAACGCCAGAAAGATCACTATTAAGCTGTCCAGGTTTATGAAAGTACCACACTTCAGATGCAAATGCCCATGGGGGAGGTAAACCCTAAGCATTCATTGGTTGTGTGCGTGGGGAGTCTCCCTGCTACAGTGAGTGTCTGGATGGGGCAGGAACTCCTGTGTGTCTTTGGTGTATTCCCCGGGGCTCTCACGTGGATGGATGGACGAGTGGATGGATGGACAGAGCTCCTATGTGTTGGGTGGATGGACGAGTGGATGGATGGACAGAGCTCCTATGTGTTGCATGGATGGGTGGATAGACAGGAGTGGAAAATACACCAATAGAGGGAAGAGAAGCAGCCCAGTCTATCCTGGCTTGTTTCCAGTGAAGAAGTGCTGCTCCTGACCTGCCACCTTTCACACCTAGGAGTGCATTCAGGAACCTCATCAATGGTGCCAATGATCTCTCCGGCCAGTGTTCAGAATGGAACATCCGGCTGCCTCAACTTCCTGGACACACACCGTCACCTGGGGGAAGATCCCTAATAGAACCTGTGTGGCCTACATGGGAGAGTTTCTGACTCTGAGCACAGGATGAGAAAGGGAGCCCAGCACAGGAGGAGAGCAGTTGCCACACCTCTACTGGGAAGGAGGCTGTGACTCAGTGAGAGGACTGAGTACTTCAGGGGCTCAGAAGATCAAAGAGGCTGACCTGGAGAGAATTGGAAACCAAAACAAGGTGAGTCAGGCCTGCAGCAGCGGACCCCGGACGATCTTCCCAGTGCAGATTCCTCTCTGGTCAACGGACTGAGGTGTGCAAATGAGATAGGCAGCAGCTTCCTAACTGTAGCACCCCCAGCAGGAAGAGGGGGCAGCATGTTCTGCCCACTGCTCCTCTGGGGCCTCCTACCACTGGGCAGGGAGAATAGCCACTACCTGAGGGTTTTTCTGACCTTAGAATTAAACTGCAAGAGCCATCTGATAGGGGTGTGAATCTTCTCCGTGCAACTCGTCTAGGACAGAAAAAGAAAGGCTTCAATTTCCAGCCTTGCCAACTGCCTGGGGATGTGCTAAGGGTGCAGACACTATCATTCACCAGGGGTCGACCATGGCCAAGCACCTCATTGTCTCTGAATCTTGTTTTTTTTTTAGTTATAAAATGATAAAAACACCCATCCCACAAGACTGTGGTAAGAAGTAGAAGTAGCGAGGGTGTGTGGCAGGCCCACAGTCCTTCCAGCCCCCCTCTCTCACCAACAAGCCAGATGCTGGCTTTATGCAGGGTCCCAGCAGCCATGTGCTTCAGGAGAAGCAGGACTCCTTTCCAGCCTAGCGGGGTCAGTCTTCATCACTCTAAGCCAGTCAAGGCAAATCCATTTCTTCCTAGTGATTAGTTTATAACAAGCATGTACCTTATTCTGTCTAAGGGGACATGAGGGAACGTCTCGGGGGGAATTTGGGGAAAGTTCTTAAGAAGATCCTTAAAGTTACCATTAAAGTTTTACATTTCAAAAAAAAAAAAAAAAAAAAAAAAGGATGGCGTCTGTGGGTTAGTGAGTAGGGCGCTGGCAGGTTCAAACCTGGCCCTGGCCAAACTGCAACAACAAAAAATAGCCAGGCGTTGTGGCAGGTGCCTGTAGTCCCAGCTACTTGGGAGGCTGAGGCAAGAGAATCGCCTAAGCCCAAGAGCTGGAGGTTGTTATTCGCTGTGATGCCACTGCACTCTACCAAGGGCGGAAAAATGAAACTGTCTCTTAAAAAA
>CAUYPK010162967.1:0-18213 GCA_963574355.1 Loris lydekkerianus | reverse complement strand
AGAAATCCTTTCTTCTGCTTGCTCCATTCTGTTACTGAGGGATTCTACTGTGTTTCTCAGATCTTTGAAGGCTGCAACTTCTTGTCTCAATGTGTCAAAATCTTTGGTCATTTGGTCTTTGAATTCATTGAATTCTTGAGACATCTTTTGGGTTACTGCTTGGAATTCTAATTCGATCTCATTTGCTATCCAAATTCTGAATTAGATTTCTGACATCTCAGCTATTTGTGCATGGGATTTTGGGCTGTGTCTGCCCCATTGTTCCTTGGGGGAGTTGATCTATTCTGATTATTGATATTGCCAGAGTTTTTCCATTCATTTCACTTCAGGATTGTTTTTCACCATTGCCTCTGGCTGTCCTCAGAGTTGGGGAGGTGTATCTCCAAGATTAGACCCCAGCGGGATCACTCTATTGTTGCTGGATCTTTGTAGGGAGTGACCCTGTGTAGCTCCTCTGGGGCTCTACCAGCCAGGGAGTTCTGGTTGTGGGAGCAGCTCCGGAGTGTAACACACCCAGATCCAGCAACAGGGTGGGGGGAGATGCACCCAGTTCTGAGAGTGCCTGGCGCCCAGTGACTTTGTCACAGAGAGCCCAAGAGTCTGGGGCTTCTCTGAGTATAACCTGTGGGATGTGACCTGTTTGTGTTAACTATTCTTTGCTGGGTCACCCACATGCCAATGAAAGGATCAACATCATCATACTCATTGTCTGGTGCATTCACCCAAAAGGAAAAAGAACAGATCAGGAAAGTCTTCATATGCATTTTTAACCTATTCCTCAAATAATAATGGCTTCTCTAATGTTCCTTTTCTCAGTTTAAATGAAGTCTATTAGCTTTGAATTTTTTAAGAACAAGAAAAAAACCATTTTGAGCCTGAAAGAAAAAGACTTATAATTGATAATCCAAAACAAAGAAGCATTTATTGAACACTCACTTTGTGTAAAAACTTTGGATTCAAAGACAAAAATTCTAAGTCTGCCAAAAAGTACAAACAAATAAATACTTGATATAATGCAATACAGGAAGGGCAGTATTAGAAATATACACATGGTGGCTCGGCGCCTGTAGCTCAAGAAATATACACATAGGGAAAAGGTGAGGGCCATATTTCAGTTCTAATATGACATTTGAACTATATCTAAAAGTTTAGTGGCAAGACAAAGCATTTCTGATATTCAAATGTGAAATTTAGGAATAAAGATACACTCATGTTCTGGAAACAGCAAATAGCCAGGTGACTGGGGGAGGATTTATAAAGTGTCAACAGGTGAGACTAAATAGAAAGGCAATTAGGGCTGAATCTTGAGGAGCCTCAAATTCCATGCTAAGGCCTACATTAGCCAGGGGGGTGCACTGAGGGGCATTGGGCAGAACCTTATTTGATGGGTAATGCTGATGCACTGCCAAAAGAGGCTCAGAGATGAGAACTTCTGGAAGTCTATTTAGGAAGCCATTGCGGGGTCTCAGCAAGCACTGGTCAGAATCTAGAGCATTCCAGCAGCAGTGGAAACAATGAGCCAGAAGACAGAATTCATGGGGCTCACCAGGAGATGCTCAGTTGATAGAGCATGTCAGTAGATGGATCTCTGGGCTGCTCACCTACAAACACCAGTTAGTGGCTACAGAATTCCATTTGGATTAATTTTCTTTTTATTTTACTTTTTATTTATTTATTTATTTATTTTTTTGAGTCTCACTTTGTGGCCCTTGATAGAATGCTATGGCATCATAGCTCACTGCAACCTCAAGCTCTTGGGCTTAAGTGATTCTCTTGCCTCAGCCTCCCAAGTAGCTGGGACTATAGGAGCCCACAACACATGGATTTTTTTTGCAGTTTTTTGTCCAGGGCTGGGTTTGAACCTGCCACCTCCATCATATGGGGCCAGCGCCCTACCCCTTTGAGACACAGGCACCGCCCTACATCTGGCTTTTTTTAAAAGATGACATCTCACTCTGGCTCAGGCTGGTCGCAAACTCCTGGGCTCAATATTAAACAAAGTTCTTTGTAAGTAAAGGAGCTGTAAGTTAATTCACAACTGCCAAGACATAGAATCAACCCAAGTGCCCATTGACCCATGAATGGATTAACAAACTGTGGTATGTGTACACCATGGAGTACTATTCAGCCATGAGAAAAAATGGAGACTTTATATCTTTTGTGTTTACCTGGATGGAGTTGAAACACATTCTTCTTACTGAAGTATCTCAAGAATGGAAAAACAAGTATCCAAAGTACTGAATACTAATATGAAACCAATATATTAACAACTACATGCTCACACGAAAGAAAAACATAAGTATAGTCTAGCAGGAGGGAGGAGGGAAAGGGGAAAGGTGAAGAAAGAAGGCGATTGGAGGGATCTCACATAATGTGCACAATGTGAGGGTGTTCAGCACCCCTCCTGGGTGAAAGGCTCAACTACAACTTGAACTTTATTTTAGAAATGAAAACAATGTAACCTAAATATTTGTACCCTCATATTAATCTGAAATAAAAAAAAAAGAAGAGCCATAAGTGAGTGCGGGCATGGACCAGTAAACTTTGCCTGAAAAAAGACAGAGAGGAAATGTTTTAGGTTTTGCAGGCCATTCGGTCTCTGTCACAACTACACAACTCAGCCACCACAGCACAAAGCAACTATAAACAACACATAAGCAGACAAAGATGAGTGTGTTCCAACAAAATTTTATTTTAAAGAAACAGGTAGGCCAGTGTGCCAACCCCTAGGCCAAAATAGTAAATGTATAAAATATTTTTGCTTTCCTAATGAATTTATCAGACATGTCAATTGGAAATGTGATGTTTTTGTTGAGAACGAACACAAGAAGAACCATAATTTCTTTCTGGCATCATCATTTCTGCCAGCTGTAGTCTGCATTACATAGAACAGGTGGTGGGCAAAGGGTTAATTCTCCTGCAAAATCATGTAAGAACTCCAAGAAAACTGTCATAGAACATGTTTTCTGTGAATCAATATTATTTTTGAAGGAAACAACTTTAACAAAAATACGTGCTCTGCTCTCAGAGATGCCTAAGAAAAACAATTGATAGAAGAAAAAACATATATATATATAAATCTTTAAACAATAAATTGCCCCCAGCAGGATGGTAGGAAAGCACAGTGTGCTGGGTCAAAGGTCTCAAGCCAATTGTGCTTAAACGATGCACTTGGGGCTTCCCTTTGAAAAGCCAAGCACCATCATTGGTCATTCTCTAGTTGAATAGACAAGATGCCCCAAGGCATCTCCCAAAGACTTCTTCATTTATACTTTAAAGATAAAAGGCAGCAGCTCCTTCTAACACATTAGATCAAGGATGCTGGACAAACACAGAGGACAGAGGACAACAATAAGGCTGCATTTATCTACTTCAATACCTAACACTGCCCCAGCTGATACTGATGGCTAAAGATTTCCAAGTGACTGGCTTAACTCCATGGGCTCTCTATTCCAGCAAAGTCTCCACATCCTCACACAATTAACAACAACAAAAAAGCTAACATATGTTGAGCATTTACTATATACAATGTTGTCCTAGGTGTCTTTTTCTTTCTTTTTTTATTAATATTAAATCATAGCTGTGTATATTAACGCGATCATGAGGCACCATACACTGGTTTTATAAACAGTTTGACGCATTTTCATCACACTGGTTAACATAGCCTTCCTGGCATTTTCTTAGTTATTGTGTTAAGACAATTATATTCTACATTTACTAAGTTTCACGTATACTCTTATAAGATGCACCGCAGGTGTAATCCCACCTATCATCCTCCCCCCTCACTCCCCTCCCTCTTATGTATATTAACTTATTGAATCATCAGCGTAATCTTAGAAAGCCAGTTACCAGTATTAACATTAGCATCCCATTTTGCAGATGGGAAAAGTGAGCACACACAAGTAAAGTAACTTAAACAAGATCAGAAAGCTAGTAAGTGAAAAAATGGGGAGTTGGACCCACTAGTATGGCTCTGGCATCGCTCAGGTTTATGCTGCTCTGTACTGCGTTGGCAAGCGCTTTGTTATCTACCAGTACATCACCCCAACAATGAACTTCAACACCACCTTCTCCCACTTCTGCCCTCCCTTAATAGCAAACAAATGATTCTCTAGGCAGCCTCTTGTCAGTTTCTTTTTTAATAATTATATTTGGATGTCAATCATATCAATTAAAAATGTCTACATTTTTCTCTGAGGTGCCTTTATACTTATTTTCCCTCTCTGGACTTAAATCCCTTTTGAGAGCACGCATCATTCACATATTTAAAGGCTACTTTGACTGGCATCACTGCCTGGGCATCCACAAGTCCCAGTCTCAGGCACTAGGTGATTTGTAGGGAGGGATAATGAAAAAGACAAATGAGCATAGTGTCTGCAAAGAGCCAACATTCTAATCGCAGTATTCTCAATGTTGCCTGCATATTAAAATCACCTGGGGTGCTTCAGCATAAACACCAATACCCTCACCCCAACCTAGACGGTTTGAATCAGAAACTCAGGAGCGAGGCCAGAACAGTTTTCTCGCTGGAGCTCCCCAGGTGATTCAAATGAACAGATCAGGCTTGCCTATCACCACTGAGAGAGACACACATAAGGAGGAAATGATAATACCCATGGTTGGGGTAAGAGCAGAGTGCTATAAATAGCATGAGACAGAGCCACTGCTACTGACCAGGTACCCTGTGGAGGCCTCCACATTGGGGAAGACACTGACCTGATCTAATTGGATGAACAAATGTTTACCAGGAAGAAGAGAGGAGGAGCTTGGATACCCAGCAGATGGAAGACCAAGCCCAAAGACACAGAGTTAGGGAGAAGATACATTTTGAAAATAAATGTGTTAAGACAATTACATTCTACATTTACTAAGTTTCACATGTACCCTTGTAAGATGCACCACAGGTAACACAATAACTAAGAAAATGCCAGGAAGGCTATGTTAACCAGTGTGATGAAAATGTGTCAAACTGTTTATAAAACCAGTGTACGGTGCTCTACGATTGCATTAATGTACACAGCTATGATTTAATATTAATTTTTTTAAAAAAGAAAAAAAAAGTGATGCCCCATGGCTACACAGTAGGTGGGTATGGGAAGGGGAAGAGCCAGATCGTTAATGGCCTTGGGTGCCATAGTGGATGCTGCACTTTTATCCTGCAGGTCCCAGCTGTTGCAGCCTAGGTGTGACCAACACCCTTCTCCCCATAAGTCAGCTAAAAGAGGACTTGATATTTTTTCTACAGGAATTTTGCTATAGAACTGAGGAAGGAAAAATAGAACTACAACCAGAGAAAATCACATGTATAGAACCTAAATAATTTTTGCTACATAATTAATTTACAGAACACATATGTGTCATCCCTAAGGAACTCTCAGGCAGGAGTCCTTATCAAGCAAGGACCACCTTCCCATCTTTCCCATAAGCATCTTTTAATTCATGTTAACCTCCTGAAGAAGGCAGAAGAAATTTTTTCATCTTACTTAAATTCTCCTGCCTTCTAATGATAGTGCCAGGCGTCTCTTATTTGTGGAATATGGAATGCATCTAAATCTCATTTTATTTATTAAGAACAGAAGACAAAGTCTCCCTTACAGGTTGTGGAGGGTCTTATTTTTTCCAGTTCTCCAAATGCTTTAATAAACCTCTCCATGGGCAATGTGGGCCTTGCAAAAGTCTAATTCTGAGTTTAACACTATAATTATTTTGCACGGTCAGTAGTAACAGGAAACTATACTAAGAATAGTCATTCACTAGTTGTATGACTTACTGCAAGTCATTCCACCTTTTAGAGTGTCATATTTCTCAGTTGCGTAATGAAAGGTTACACTTAGTTCCTACCAGTTCTGAGATTTGGTGACTTCTATGGATTCTAAATTTTTTTCCTGTCCTAAAGTTTAATGATCAAAATTCCTTCTGACGTTAACTCACTATGATTCCTCCAACAGGCCATGAAAGCTATTTTACACCTTGACACGCCCCCAGAGAAGTCGACTTAAAATATTTGTCATTGACAAAACTGTGGGTTTAGTACTTAAAAATGCTGTCAGGTTGCATGCAGTTTGATGGAGCTGCTTAAGAAATCTGTCAACAGCATCCTGGGTTAAATTGTTGAGCAAGCGAACTGATCCTGCCTTAATGTAGTTGAATATTTTCTGACAGCCTGCTAGAGCTTCTTCAGCTCTTCCTGTTCTGTCAAATACTGGAGATAGCTTCTTAAGGAGGGGTGCTTTTTTGTGCATTAAAGAATGTCAAACGTGGTTCAGTCACTTGCATTTCAAGTGCAAAGCTGCCTTAGGTCTCTGAATGCTCAGAAAAGTTCTGCTATACTTTGTTCCCAAAAAACTATTCTAATGTTTCTTCTGAAAAGATTGAGGTTAACTTTTGTCTGAAGATTTGAATCTCACCAAAAAGGTTAAAATTTCTGGCTTTGGATGCACAGAATAGAGCAAATTGCTTAGTACCTGATTTGGGTGTCCTAATCTCTTTCCATGACAGAGCTTTATACCTGCCTCTTCTGCTCCTAGCACCAAAATGACATGGTTACTACTATCAAAGTGTTTTTGATAGGTCCATGTTCATTCAAGAGTTCCAGTTTCCTGTTAGTCAAAGAATAGTTTGTAGACCAGCAGTAACAGCCTCACCTGGGATCTTATCCGAAATAAAGAATGTAAAGCCCTACCCCACACCTACTGAATCAGAATCTGCATTCTAACAAGATGCCTGGTAATTTGTAAGCATGTTCAAGTTTGACAAGCACTAGCGTAGAGTATATAGACTTTGGAGCCAGACAGACTAGCTGTGTAGTTAGGCAATGCAAATAAAGCCTGACATTCACTAAGGGCTTAGTGGTGCCACAAATTGTGCCCAGGTCTTCTCAACTAAGCAACACCTTTGTTCCCCTGGAGGTATTTTTGCCATGGAACAGAAAAATAAAGGTAAAGACACCTACCTCACATGGTAAATGGTGCCACAAAACTGTTTCATCCTAAAACCAGGCATTGCCCTAAAATCTTCCCTTGCCCACCACCTTCATCCTATCCTGACTGCCCTACCTACAAACTTCCCCTTGAATCCATCTACTTTTCTGCATCATACATCCTTGTCTACATCATCATTATTCTTGCTTGGGTCACTATTTCTCTCCGTATACAGAGTCAAAAGCTTAATCTTAGTCATCACTCCCCTTACCTGGACCACCACAGTACCCTCTTTACTGGTATCCATGAAGCATCCATCTCAATCCAATCCATTCCTGACATAACATCAAAATACATAATACATGAGTTAAAGCCTTAAACATGAAATGCCATAGAAGCAACATAACATAAAACCTGATTTGTAAGACATAATAATTTCCAAGTGAAAGCAACGTAGCCCAGATGTGACTTTGGAAAGGCATATTTAATAAAGTTCTCATGGATTCCAGGAAAGGGGAGCCCAAATCTTCATAATGTAACTCCAGCCTCCCCAAGAAAGAGGCTCTGATCACTATTAGACATAATAATGTACTCACTCTCTTTCTCTCTCTGCTTTGGAAATCTACTACACTATGAGAGTAGACACTTGAGGCGGCAAGTTAGCTCTGAGACCAAGCAATTGCCCCCCACAGGCTGGTTTGTTGCTATCTAGGCTGCCTTTTGAGTATAATTTGGCTTCCTATGAAAATTCTCCTAATGGAGAAAATATACTAATGATCACCCTATCTACCTATCAGTCTTCTTCCTTATTATGTTAATAACTTTTCATGGTTTTATTCATCTGTCCTTCATGAGGTCATACCCCCCAACCTCAAATAATTCCAAATAGAGTGACTAAATCATGGTCTTGGCATCTGTATTAATTGGGCAGAATAATAAACCACCACAAACGAGAAGTGGCTCAAAGCCACGCTGTTTATTGAAGTCAGGATTCTGGGGGCCATTGGCTTAGGATGTGCTAAACTGGTTGGTTCTGCTGATTTGAGCCAACCTGGCCAACCTCTTCTGAGCTCACACTTGTAGATGCAATTTGCTGCCAGGCTGGGCACTAGCTGTTTGTCAGTGGGGGCATCTAAGTTCTCCTCCACGTGGTATCTCATCCTCCAGTAGAGTAGCCTGGGCCTGGTGTCAAGGTTCCAAGAGCACCCAGAGGACAAGCCCTTATACATAAGCACTTTCAAGTCTCTGCTGGTGTAGCATATGTTATTGTCCCATTGGCCAAAGAAAGTCACAAGGCTAAGCCCAGAATCAATGTGGGAGGGCACTACTAAAGGACATGGATCCTGGAAGCCATGATCAGCCTGAGCCATCCTTGCAATCAGTCTAGTGAACATCTGAAGCTGAGTGGCATGGTGGATATACATGTATGTGAGGACATAGTGGCAACCTCAAGGAACCACCATCCTGAATGAAACCAGGCAGTTTCAGGCATTCTTAAATCACTGTCAATCTTCTAAATGCCCAGCAATTGCAATATTCTACACTAGCTCCTTAAAGTAAGGTCGGCCCGTGTGTGAGATGAATTCAAGTAAAACAGCCCGTAAGCCACAGGAAGCACCACCACTTCTGTGCATACTATATTGCAGTGCTGTTTTATGAACATGAAGTGTTAATGGAATGGGTTATGTCCATGTTGTTTCGTCAACAATGGGAGCAGGTAGCAGGGAGGCAATTCTACCCCTTGGCATATAAGAATCACAAGTTTCACATCCAAAGAGATGTCAAATTTTTCTGGCCTTTCATGAAATTTGATTCATCAAGTTATGCTACTAGAGCAGAAACAGTAAAAAAAATTAAAAATATAACCTGTATATTTCCAGAATATGATTGGTGAAGAAAACACTTCATACTATCAAAATTAAATTAAAAGCTGTCTCAAGCAGTTACATCTGAATGCCATGGCCAATTTTAAAAAGATGGATTGAATAAAAACTAAGTTAACTTCTGGAACATTCTATGAGTATTGAGCACATATGGGGACACCTTGTGATGTTTCTCCCCAGAGTCTTAAGAAGTAGGAGTCTCCTACTTTTGGTCATCACCCATCAAACTATGTGGAATGTTTTACTAAGCGTCTCCAGCCATTAGCACGGAAAGAAACAAGGACACTGGTGACCAATCTGTCAAACCCCTTTCTCTTTCCCTTGATCTTTCTGCCAGAACCTAAAATGGCCTGTCCGAGAGGAGTGGAGCATCTGTCCCCCATTTCCTTCCTCCTTGTGTATGATCACTGATTTCTCCCATTCTTTCCTTGGCCATAAGCCTTATGACTCACAAGAGTGTGGAAAAGGAACATTTACAGGGAAACAAAAAACATACTGGATTATTCTTTCCAAAACGTTATCCCTATCTACTTGTTTTCAAAATAATATCTTTGCAGTAGGAGTTACAGAATGTCTTTCAGGAACAACGTAAAAGAGATAGTGCCTGTGTAACAGCAATACCCCAAATTTGGCACAAAGTTAAGCCAGGAAAGGATTTATGTTGTTGAAGCCCAAACTTCTCTCTTTCTATCACTCTCCTCCCTCTCTCTGCTGCTTCTCGCCTAGCAGAGCTATACCATGGCAAGAAGGTGGTTGGAAAACAGACTTTATTTTTTTTATTTTTTTTTTTATTAAATCATAGCTGTGTACATTAATGCAATCATGGGCACCATACACTGCTTTTATAGACCGTTTGACACTTTTTCATAGCCTTCCTGGCATTTTCTTAGTTATTGTGTTAAGACATTTAAATTCTACCTTTACTAAGTTTCACACATACCCTTTTAAGATGCACCACGGGTGTAATCCCACCAATCACCCTCCCCGCAACTCCCCCCTCCCTCCCCTCCCTCTCCTCTTTCTCCCTATTCTTAGGTTATAACTGGGTTATAGCTTTCATGTGAAAGCCATAAATTAGTTTCATAGTAGGGCTGAATACATTTAGTCATCTAAATTGTCTTTAATAAAATAATATCCAGAAAGAGCAGCCTAGAAGTTTTTCTGGACGAATGAGTCTGTTTAGATGAACAGAGCTTCTTCTCTGTCTTTCTGCCTCCTGTTTCCTCCCCTACTTGGAGAACCTAGACTGTTTCACTTGGAAAACTTGCAGTCATCCAACTCTATTCTCCTCATTCTGCAGCTTAAGATAGAACACAAAACAAATCCTCTACATCTAAGATAACTTACTAAGCAAAGTCATCTCAGTCTTAAACTGCTCTTCTCCAAACTTCTATTCTTTGGAAAGAAGGAAAAAGATGAAAAGTTTATATAGTAACCGCAAGTATCACTAAAAGATTTCACTTTATATTTTTGTAATGTCCCAAGATACTATGGGTAGAAAAGGGGAGGGGCTGTGTCTACCATCTCCTCTGGCCCCCAGGCCAGAACACTTCTCTATCTGCTTCTAGTTATATAATGCCTATAGTGACTTACTATTTTCTCTCTTGAAGTGTTTCTCAGGTTTCTTAAACAAATGCTTTCTTTTGCTAAATATAAACAGCTAATCAACTTTCTTCACTTTGTATAATAAAACAAGTACATTTTAAAATTATTCAAACATAAAATTATTGATACACTTTCTTTAAAGTAGCTTATGCAGTCTGACACATATCCACTCTTCCAAATCACTGATAATAAGGGACAATAATGGGTGAGTAAATGACAACAGACCCTCTCTATCCACACACATCTACAACTTGAAGTTCACCTTACAAACACAAACAATGTAACCTAATCATGTGTACTCATACATTAATCTGAAAAAAAAAAAAAAAAAACAAGAACAATAGATCCTCTCATGGTAAAAATCACTTCTAACATAGACAGTAAATAAGTGATAAAACCATTGTATGAGAAACATAGTACATGTTCTAGGAATTTAAAAGAGAAATTTTACCTTGACTGGCCATGAAAGTCTTCAGAAAAAGGGAGGAATATGAGTTGGACTTTGATCGATGTGTAGAATATCAACAAGTAGAAGATAGAGGTGTGAGCAAGGAAGCAGATGAAAGTCCAAAATGTATATGGGGAACATCAAGATGAGTTTATCTTGCGTAGACAAATTTTATCTGAGAGCATAGTTAGGACAAGGTTGACCAAGAGGTAAAAGTCAGAAACTAGAGTAATTGTGTTGAATCTTTTTCTTTCTTTTGGTCCAAAATTTCTGAAGGAGACTATATGCATCCATAAATAACATAAACACACAATACTAATTCTGACATGGAGTCATGTGGGAGGTTGAAAGGGAATATGTACAGTTCTGGGACACATAAGATGTCCATTCTATTTTGAAGAAGCTATGTTCTTTGTATTAAACCCCATGATTGCATTAATGTACACAGCTATGATTTAATAATAAAAAATAAATAAACAAAAAAGATGATAAATGCATACCCTCTTCTCCCCATACCATACTGCTGTTCTAGTCTAGAACAGATTGAATACTTGTTTCAAGAGTGAAATTAGAATTCAAATTATATTCATTTGTTTACTAATTTAACAAATGTTTAGTCAACCTTCTTCATAGCTGAATAGTATTCCACGGTATACATATAACACATTTTGTTAATCTACTCACGGGGTTGACTTCCCATCCTTGTGATTATGAATTTCCCATAATATTTAAAATAAAAATAATAAAAATAAAAAATACAAATACTTATGGAGCAACTTTTTTTATGACAGATATTTTGTTAGGTACCAGAGACATAAAGGTAAAGAAATAAAGTGGCAGATTTTTCTCTGCACTCACAGAGTTTATGGTATAGTGAAGAACATGTAAATTAATTTAATAAACCCACACTTACGTATTTTGGGTGGAATCATATGAAATTACCAATACTTAACAGTTTGGGGCCTATATACACAGCAGTTTCATGAGTCAACTTAATATAATGATACAATATAAAGGAAGGATATAACAACAACTGAAGGAAAAGTAGAGGGAATAATTACAGCTTGTAACAAGAGAACCCCATTTTTTTGTGGTGACAGGTTTTCCTTGAAAAAATAATGATTCAACTTATATCTGAATGATAAGTGGTCCTCAACTAGTCAAAGTAGAGGGAGGTTTGAGTGTCCCAGACCAAGTGCAGAATCAACATGGTAGAAAAGTCATGGGTTCCCTAGACTTCCTTTTCCTTTAGATAAGGCTAATAAGTCAAAAAGCTTCTTGGTAGTGTTAAGTAAAAAGCCAGATTGATCGGCTCCTGGCTGCTGGAAGTTATCTCAGCCTATTTAACTTGGCAGCTGATCCTTTAGCCTGTGGAAAAGCCCACCACCTGCTGGCTATGATTTTGTCTACGAGGTTCCAACTTCCTGCTGCCTGCTGAACTGTGATCCTACCTACCAGATCAGAAGAGCTCATTGGCCCCACAGCCCTACTGCTGGCTCCAAGGCCCTGCTCAGACGACCTGCTTCTTCCCCTCCCCAAGTCTCACTTCAGAGGCTCACATGCCAGAGCAGAAGGAGATTTTAATACTACACCTAAGCTTCAACATCCCAGCCGAGATCATTCACCACTGCCAAAGGAATTTCTTCAAAGTTTAATACCCCACCAGGCTCTACCCAAATTTCAACTGCCAGTACACTGTGGCCTGGATTGAGCAAATGCCCACAGTCAGGGACCTCACGCCTACTGCCTGGATAGCATCACTCAGCTGCAACAGTCACCTCTGTGAGGAGACCCCTAATAGAGGAATACACACAAGACCAGCTTCAGTGAAGAGGGACTTGCCCAGCTCCCAACTCAAATATCTTACAACTATCTAGAAGAGCTAAACACCCAGCACAAATAGCATCAGCACAGGCTTGAACAGAGATTATCACAGTTGAACAGATCAAATCAGAAAAGCTGCATTGTAGGTTTCTAGTGCACATGCCTCTTCCCTACTGTGTCAACATTCTAGGGGGGAAACACACCATTTAGGGATGGTCCCTTCTTCTAATTAAGCAGGAGAGTTCCAAGCAAAGAAACCTAGGTGACCTGGAAACCTATTAGCCCTAAGGCAATAAAGGAAGTTTCAGATGACAAGACATCAGCAAAAAACTTAAATAGGACTCTAGAACAAATGGATCTAAGACATATTTATACATAATTTTATCCCAGAACTACTGAATATACATTTTTGTCATCAGCACATGAAACATTCTCCAACAGATCATACCCTAAACCACAAGACTTGTCTTAACAAATTCAAAAGATCAGAAATCATACAATATATCTTCTAGGGCTACAGCTCAACAAAAGTAGAAAACAACTACAAGAGAAAAACACTCAATTCTCAACAAAGAAATAGAAATTAAACAATATGTTGCTTCAGGATTAGTGGGTCAATAATGAAATGAAGATGGAAATCAAAAGTTTCCTTGAACTAAATTACAAAGGGGACATACACTAACAAAATCTGTGGGATTCAGCAAAAGTAGCCCTAAGGGGAAAATTCATAACCTTAAATGCATACATCAAAAAGAAAGTTAAAAATTAAGAATGCAATGACATGTCCCAAAGAACTACAAAAGGAAAAGCAAACTAAACACAAATCCAGAAGAAGAAAAGGAACTAAGGTTAGAGCAGAATTAAATGCAATTTAAAACAAGAAAATAATAAAGACCAAAAAAAAAAAAAAAAAAAAAAAAATGGCTCCTTGAAAAGATAAACAAAATTGATAGCTCTCTTGGTAGATTAACCAGGAATGGAACAGAAAGGACCAAGTGAAACTAAATCAGAAATAAAGAAAAGTGGCTGGGCAAGGTGGCTCACACACACTGTGGGAGGCTGAGGTGGGACGATTACTTAAGCTCTGGAGTTCTAAACCAGCCTGAGCTATGGTGAGATCATGTCTCTACTAAAAAAGAAAAGAAAAAAAAAAAAAAAGAAAGAAAGAAAGAAAGAAAGAAAGAAAGAAAGAAAGAAAGAAAGAAAGAAAGCAAGAAAGAAATTACTCAGGCATAGTAATGAGTGCATCTAGTCCCATCTACTTGGGAAACTGAGGCAGGAGGTTCACTCAAGCCTGGGGATTTGAAGCTGTAGTGAGTTATGATGACTTCACCACTGTACTCCAGCCCAGGTGAAAGAATGAAACTCAGTCCATAAAAAAAAAAGAGAAATGAAAAAGCAAATACACAAAATACTCAATAAAACAGAATACAGCTGTACATTAAAAAAATGTACATCACAATCAGGTGGCCTTTAACACTGGGATGAAAAATTGGTTCAAAATATGCAAATCCATAAATGTAATTCATTCACCACATAACTAGAAGCTAAAACAAAGATCTTATGATCCTACTAATAGATACAGGAAAGAATCTGACCAAATTCAGCATCTTTTTTTCTGACAAGAATATTTAAGAAAATAGGCATAGCTGGCACATTTCTTAAGTTGATAGAAGCCATCTACTGCAAACCCACTGTCAATATCATACTAAATGGAGTAAAACTGCAAGCATTTCTGCTTGCACCTGGAGCCAGGCATGGATGTTCTCTACTGTCACTACTATTCAACACAGTGTTGGAAGTCCTAGTCAATGCCATCAGGCAAGAGAAGGATATCAATGGTATCCAAATGGGGATAGAGGAGGTCAAACACTCATTCTTTGCTGATGATATAATCTTATACATGGAAAACCCTAGAGACCCAATCATGATACTCCTGGAAGTGATCAAGAAATACAGTAACATCTCCGGATATAAAATCAACATCCACAAATCAGTAGCCTTCATAGATGCCAACAAATAGTCAAGCTAAGAATCACATCAAGGATGCTATATACTTTGCAGTAGCTTCAAAGAAGATGAAATACCTGGGAATATACCTAACAAAGAAGGTAAAAGATCTCTATAGAGAGAACTATGAAACCCTGAGAAAAGAAGTAGCAGATGTTAGCAAATGGAAGAATATGCCATGCTCATGTCTGGGAAGAATCAACATTGTTAAAATGTCCCTACTACCCAAAGCGATTTGAAGAACTTGAAAAACTAGTTCTTCATTTCATATGGAACTAGAAAAAAAAAAAAATAGCCAATACATTTCTTAGAAATAAAAACAAATCTGGTGGTATGATGTTACTAGACTTCAGGTTATACTACAAGTCTACAGTGATTAAAATAGCATGGTACTGGCACAAAGTAGAAACATAGATCTATGGAAGAGAATAGAGAATCTAGTGATGTACCCAACCACATACTACCATAATCTTTTATAAAACAAACAAAAGGAAACACCAGGAAAAGAAATCCTTATTTAAAAAGTGGTGCCGGGAGAACTGGTTAGCCACCTGTGAAAGACTGAAATTAGCAGGACCCGACTACAAGCAAGACCCTATCTAACAAACAAAAATACTGTAATCTAATTGTTTGTACCCTTGCATTAACCTGAAATAAAAAAAATTAAATTGAATTAAAATAAAGGTCCCATATCCCCAACAAAAAAGACAGAAACTAGACCTACATCTCTCATTAGTTACAAAAATTGACTCACACTAGATAAGAGATTTAAATATAACACATGAAACAATACTCTACAGGAAAATTGGGAAAAACTCTTGATGATATCAGCCTGTGAAAAGATTTTATGAAGACACATTGGCAATTGAAGAAACACCAAAAATAAATAAATGGGAGCTGAGCAAGCTAAAAACCTTATGCACAACTAGGGGCATAACAAGTAAAGCAAAATGACAACCGTTAGAACTTAAGAAGATATTTGCATGTTCTGAACATCTAGTAACCAGAAAATACAGAGAACTCAAACTAATCAACTTGAAAAGAACAAACAAACCCATTGATCACTGGGCAAGAGACATGAACAGAAACTTCTCCCACAAAGATAGATGGATAGTCAACAAACACATGAAAAAATACTCATTGTCCTAATCACTGGAAAAATGCAAATCAAAACTTCCTTGAGATATAACCTAACCCCAGTGAGAATAGCTCGCATCACAAATTACCCAAGCTTCAGATGCCAGCATAGATGTGGAGAAAAGAGAACACTTATACACTGTTGTGTTGGATTGTAAACTAATATAGCTGTTTTAAAAAGAAGTATGGAGAATCCTCAAAGAACTAAAACTAGACCTTCCATTTAATCCTGCAATCCCATTACTAAGTCTTTATACAGAAAAAAAAATAATAATAATTTGACCATAAGAACGTGTATATCAGAATGTTTATTGCAGCTCAATTAAAAATCCCCAAGATGTAGAAACAATGCAAGTGTCCATTAATTCATGGATAAAAAAACTATGGAATAAGAAAACCATACAATATTATTCAACCACAAAGAAAGATGGATACTTCACAACTTTTGAATTTACCTGGATATATTTGGAGAATATCCTCCTAAGCCAGTGGTTCTCAACCTGTGGGTCGCGACCCCTTTGTAACCATGAAAATACATCCTGACTATCAGATATTTACATTACGATTCATAACAGTAGCAAAATTACAGTTATGAAGTAACAACGAAAATAATTTTCTGCTTGGGGGTCATCACAGTATGAAGAACTGTATTAAAGGTTTGTGGCATTAGGAGGCATTAGGAAGGTTGAGCACGACTGTCCTAAGCAAAGTATCATGAGAATGGAAAACAAACACCCAGTGTACTCAATAGTAATATGAAACTAGTAGGTGAACAACTATATACCGACCCAAGAAAAATTACAATAAAATTCAAGTAGGAGGAGGGGTAAGGTCAAAGTAGGGAGAGGGTACAGGGGAGGGGGCTTGGTATGTTATCAAGAAACAAGTACAATGTAGGAGTATGTGGCATACCTCCTGGGTAAAGGCCTCAACTATAACTTAGACTTTACCTAATAAATATAAACAATGTACCCTAATTGTTTCAACCCATATATTAATCTTAAATTAAAAAAAGACCATATGATTGTATCAATAGATGAAAACAAATGATTCAACAAAATTCAGTACTCTTTCACTGCAAAAACCATCAACAAACTAGGCATAGAAGGTGCCTACCAAAATTATAAAAGCCATATATGACAAACCCACAGCCATCATCATACTGAATAGGGAAATTTTAGAAGTACTCCCACTAAAATAGGAACAAGACAATGATGCTCACTGTCAGAATGTCAATTCAATATACAAGGGGAAGTCCTATCCAGAGCAATCAGGCAAGACAAATAAATAAAGGGTATCCAAGTTGGGAAAAAGGAGGACATACTATCACTTTTTGCTGATGATATGATCTTATACCGATTAAACTCCAAAGACTCCACCAAAAAATTCCTATATTGACAAATTCAGGAAGTCTAAGGCTACTAAATCAATGTACCCAAATCAACAGGATTCCTATATACTAATAACTGAGAGCTGAGAGTAAAGTAAAAGAATCAATACCATTCACAATAGCTATGAAGAAAATAAAATATATTGCAGTACACTTAACCAAGGAGGATCAAGACCTCTACATAGAGAACTGTGATACAGTGACGAACTAAATTGCAGATGACACACAAAAATGGAAAAACCTATCATGCTCATGGATTTGTAGAATCAACATTGTTAAAAGATCCATATTACCCAAACTGATTTACAGATTCAACTCCATTGCCATCCATTGCCAATGTTATATTTCATAGATCTAGAAAAAATGATTCTTAACTTTGTTTGTAAACAGAAAAGAACCTGAACAGCTGAATCAGTCTTTTTTTTTTTTTTTAATTATTTTATTTTTTATTTTATTTATTTATTTTTTTTTTAAATTTTTTTTATTTTTTTATTGTGGAGAAGGGGTGGGGAAAGAAGGCAGGGGAAGAGGTGCGTGACAGGGTAGGGCCAGTGGCATGGTACCACATTGGCTGTATCTAAGTAGAGGCAGTTTCAGGCCGGGTCTTGCTGAGTCGTTGCTACGCGGAAGTAGCTCCATGGATCTACTTCTAGTCAGGCTCGGGAAGTTGCACTAGGCCTCAGGCACATGGCAGGGCCCAACAATTCTCTCTTTTTTTTTTTGTATGGCGGAAAAACATAGCCCCTGTCTTAGGTTGCCTGCTCTTGCAGTTTCAGTCTTACCCGTCATGGGGATACAAACATCAATGGTTTGGTCCCTGTCTTAGGTTGGCTAAACCTCCCCCCTCCCTTCCCATTCCTTGGCCCTTTCCCCATAGTCTTGTGGTATAGTTGGGTTATAGCCTTCATGTGAAGGCTATAGTTTAGCTTCATAGTAGGGCTGAGTACATTGGATACTTTTCTTCCATTCCTGGGATACTTTGCTAAGGAGAATATG
>CAUYPK010162966.1:0-14267 GCA_963574355.1 Loris lydekkerianus | reverse complement strand
TGCTAAGTCATGGAAAAACCCAAGTGCCCATCGATCCACAAATGGATTATAAATTGTGGTATATGTACACCATGGAATATTACGCAGCTTTAAAGAAAAATGGAGACTTTACCTCTTTCATGTTTACATGGATGGAGCTGGCACATATTCTTCTTAGTAAATTATCCCAAGAATGGAAGAAAAAATATCCAATGTACTCAGCCCTACTATGAAACTAATTTATGACTTTCACATGAAAGCTATAACTCAGTTACAACCTAAGAATAGGGGAAAGGAGGAAGGAGAGGGGAGGGATGGGGGAGGGGGCGGAGGGAGGGGGATTGGTGGGATTACACCTGTGGTGCATCTTACAAGGGTATATGTGAAACTTAGTAAATGTGGAATGTAAATATCTTAGCACAATAACTAGGAAAATGCCAGGAAGACTATGTTAACCAGTGTGATGAAAATGTGTCAAACGTCTATGAAACTAGTGTATGGTGCCCCATGGTCACATTAACGTACACAGCTATAATTTAATAAATAAATAAATAAATAAATGACTTCAGTAAACATGGGGATAGGGGAAGGGCTAGGGCTGATATTTTCGACCACCTGTTACATGCCAATTGCTTTTTGTTAAGGACATGTTTTTGACTGAGGATCATGTTTGGTTGATATAAATATTAATGCAAAAATAGGAAGCTAGGATGACAGTAACATTGCAATTACTTGGAGTCAAATTTATTTTGTGTTAAAATATGTGTCATGATGTAATTTTTATCGCTTGGCTATAGCAACAGTTTTCAGAGTGCACCCTCATTGATTCTACTCACAGAGATGTGGCTGTGCTGTTACTGTTTTCTAACTCTGCCTCCTGCATTGTCTATTATGATTATGAAGCTGATAAAGTAAACCAGTACCAAAGACTAAGTCTAGAAGACCTGGAAAAATCAAAACAAATCTTGAACCCACTCTTTTTGGTAAGCCAAAGTTTTCCTGCATGCAATTTCACCACAGATATAAAGAAGCAAGTGGCTATTAATATTTCCACACTTTGAGAGCTGTAATGCAAAAATCCAGAAGAGGATGGAAAACATATCCTTCAGTGTGCTGCAGAGACGTTGCATATCACCAAGCAAGCCATTGGATTGGATGTACCTATAGTTGAGAAAAAACTTGAGTAGAAGAGCAGTAAACCTCATGAGTACATCACTGATACTGGATCTAAAAACCAAGGCTCTTTGGTCCAGGGGAAAAAAAATTTTAATGAGCAAGTTCTCATCTCTAAATCAAAAATTAAAGCAAACCAGATCCAGTGTAAATATTGGCAATGTACGACAGCTAGGAAACGTTACAAAAACTGAAATGAAAGTTAACTTTCTAAAACCAAACTTAAAAGTACACCTTTGGAAGTCATATAATAGTCTTGAAACTATGGAAAACGCAGGAGTGATGGATTATAAGGTCCAGGCAGAGTCTGATGGGGACCTATCTTCAGATAATGCCTCATACCACTCTGATGAAGTCATTACAAATTCCAAGTCTGATGAAGACAGGCAGCTAGCTAATTCTTTAGAGGGCATAGGGCCAATAGATTGTGTTCTTCCTAGTTGTGTTATTATTGCTTCAGCACCTTGACAAGGCAATCAATCCCTGTCTATTAGCAGCACTGATATTAGCATTCATGTTCCTTCAGAGACTACTGTTGCTCATGGGAGTGGGCTTTGACAAGCCCAGGAACCTCCCCTGATGAAAAGTCCTTCTGCTGACAACATACATATATTGACTATCTTTGCCAAGTCTATGAATATTTACTGTCACAGATTTGTGCTGGATAAGTAAATCCACCATCCAGCTTATAGGAGGAAGAAAAAGAATAGAGGAGACACCCAACTACTTTAATGCACTAGTTGATAAGCATTGC
The DNA here is from genome assembly GCA_963574355.1 of Loris lydekkerianus. Classification (NCBI taxonomy): domain Eukaryota; kingdom Metazoa; phylum Chordata; class Mammalia; order Primates; family Lorisidae; genus Loris; species Loris lydekkerianus. The sequence continues at coordinate 12,361 of CAUYPK010162966.1, read as the reverse complement.
ATATTGCTTTTATTCATGTTTCATTGATGAAAATTTACTCACACGGCTGCACCTAACTTCTATGGAGTCTAGAAAATACTACATCAGGGAAACCATGTGGCTATAATTCTATTACAATGTAGAAAGTAAAATAGAATTGGTGAATTCCAGATAACGTGTACCACTACTTTCTTATATCTGGTTCCCCAGTAAGTTTTCTCCCTTTTGTTCAAAGAATTTATCCATGTCTACATATATATGGATTTTATCCATATAGACAGATTATTTCTTCCTTTCTTCTCCAGACTTTTATAATGTTCATTTCTTTTTCTTGTCTCACTACATTAAGATATCCAATGAAATATTAAACAAAAGCAGTGATAGAGAGAATTCTTATCTTATTCCCAATTTAATATAAATGCTGCTAAAAGATTTTCTTTCTTAGGTGAGATATTTGTTCTAGGTGTTTTATAGGTATCCCTTACAAGGTTAAGGACATTATATTCTAGTTGTGACTTGCCAGAATGAGCTGACACTTGTGAATAGTGGAAATCATTCACAGTCTAGCCACAGGAATAAATGATTGAATGAGGTTTAGTCTCTGAGGAGTCATGTAAACTACTTGAGGGACAGCATCTTTCTAATCTCTGATATCTTTCCTTCCAGAACAAGTTATAGTCCAACTTATCTGGGAAGTAGGTGGGTTAGGAGGGGATTCATATTACATTTACTATGAGCTCTAGAGCTAAGCCTGAGCTAGAGAATAGAAACCTGCAAACCAGAAGACCCACATTACAATCTTCGTTCTGATACCAGCCCAATTCCTGATATTGATCAATATGATTGAAACAACTAATACTATGGGCTTTTTATTATATCAGGTCTCAGGCTCTGTCATCAGAATGTTACATGCTTTGCAACATTGTCCACAATATACTGATGACATGGATATTAATAGTGTCTGCATTTTGTAAATGAGGAAAACATGGTGTGAGGCCTAAGATCATAGACCAGTGTAAGCATCAGAGCCAAGACTGGAACATAACTGTGATGAAACAGAATCCCATGTTAACAATGAATTTTCTGTACAAGTCGCTATCCCTCTCTGAACTTCCTGTTTCTTATTCATAAAACCAAAGTGTGAGCTATCCAGGAATAAGCAAACTTCCATGCAAGTGGGTTTAATACAAAAAAAATTAGAATTTTTATGGCACACATAGTTTTCTAAACATGCATATTTATCTCAATTCAGAAGCACAACATCTGCAACAGTACTTATGCATTTGTTGTTATTTTGTCATCACTGAAAGGTTTCACCTTAGGGCTGGAATTTCAGATACAACATCATTAACGCTCACTGTGCTATTTACATGTGCTAAATTCTAATTTGGAGGCTTTTAATATGTATTGTTGTGGTAAAATCTAGTTTGGTGGGTGTAGGTGAGTTGACCCCCACAGGCAGAGGAGGTTATTGAAGGAAGTGGTGATATAAAGTACCAAACTTCAATCAGAGTAACCAAAAAGACTAACCAGGAGATTTCTACTAAAGAAGACAAGAGTGTAATATTTGGAAAAAGAGTCCAATTAGGAAACAGAAAGGGGGCTATGAGATATGATGTGAATAAATGACTTTCTTTCTCCACTCTCAGCTTATAAATTAGCAAGATATAATATTCTGAGGGGGTGAGGTGGGCTTTTGCAAGGGAGTTCATCTATCTCTTGCTCTATTGCTGTGTGTTTATGAGGTTACAGAAGCTATACATCTAGCAGTAAACTCTCAAGTCTGTTACTTGGCTCTAGAGTAGAAGTACCTTTATTCAATGGCAGTTATGGAAGAACACAGAATCCTTCTGACAGGCTATAGGAAAGAAGATTGAGAAGGTCATGTATAAGACACTGCATGTACATTGTTTTATGTTCATTGTTCTAATTATTGGGATACTGGAATATGAGAACCTGGCTGCATTTTGACTATTCCCTAGAAGGCAGAGAAAGGGAATTTTTTCAACCCAGTCAAATTTCTTAGAACAAACTAATTGAAGGGATTCTGACAAAGAGGAATGTACTAACATAGGACCCTCCTGTGATAGGTCCTATGGTACCTATTTTGGTAATAATGAGCCACTCATTGATTCTCAGAATGTCCAGACAAAGGATTGGCCTCTTCCACAGTCAATGCAATTCTTTCAGGGTCTAGTCTGTACCCTTGCACAAGAGAAGACAAGTCCAAGCTCACATCAGTCACATAAAGCTAAATTATTCATTTATTTCCCATTGCAATACGCACGTGCAATTGGACCATCGACTCTTTCCCAACTACACTTCTTTTGGGTCCACAACTTTTCCTAGAAATAGAATGCTCCTGGTACTTTTCTCCAAAATCATGAGCATGAAGGATCTATCAAATCGGATAGTAGGGTAAAAGAGAGTTTTTTCAGGCTGATCCAGGAGTCTGACTTCAGGGAGAGCTACAGCTTCAGTCCCCTTTTCACCAATGTTCAGCACAGCCTTGTGGGCAGCCTGTGGGGAGAAAACGAATGCTGATGGTCCCCTGAAGAAATAGGAATAGTCTTTGGGAGGAGCTGGAAGTAAAAAAAGAAAAAGGAAGGGTGGGGCCACCCCTTTGCTGTACTTGGTTAAAAGAAGTTAATTAATCTCTCTCTTGATTTTAGGGTTAGTTTTTAGGAATGTGGCTCATTCTTCAGCAACTTCTGCCTCCACTAATCACCTCCTAAGCTCACTCCCCACCTCCTCCAAAACTTTATTCCACCAGAGTAACTTTTGATCATTAAATCCCTTTATCAGAATCATTTTAGGACATGAAGGTCAGAGGTAGAAGGAACTGAAACAATAACTTTTTTTAGAGTAATGAGGAATGACCCTTGAGTGATTTATTCTAGCCTAGGAGGAGTCACACAGCCTCTATTTACATCATATGCCTAATTAGTAAGATAACAGGGTTTAATTAACTGACTCCCAATGGCCCTTCCAACTCATACATTCAAGGACTCTAATCTACCAACTTACACTGGAAAGTTTCAGACCATTGTCCTCTGTGAGTCCAGAAAAATTAGCATTTTCAGCATAGGCATCCTGCATTCCCATCTTCAGAAGCGTGGCTGTAAGATCATATGTGGCAGAAATAGAAAACTTTGGGACAAACAAGTTAACCCATCTGTGGGGAAAGAAGAAGGGGATACATGGCTATCACCATACCACCACACCAAACCCCGATTCCCTTTTTCATGGTATTACATTGGGCTATGCTCCTCCCAAGTGTTGACTAACCCTAAATCACAGAAGTTATTCTGAAAAGAATGCACTGTAGTTCACCCATGGTTATGCAGTAACCCTGGGAATAGGGAGATGTAACTCCCTTATAATCAAAAGGAAACCACTCTAGGGTGATGGCCAAGGTTGGGGAGCCAGTAGCAGAAAGGTCAATAGGTAGCACCAAAGAACTTCATGGTTTTCCATTTTGCACTCCAACTCCAGAATGGCTGCTCACCTACCTTTTGATATCAAAATACAAAAGGCCCCCTAAGCTCTAGTTAATCTCTAGGAAGACATAAATTTGCTAGCAGGCTGAGTTTAAAGGGCTTACTTTACCTTTTAAGGCCTGACTTACTAATTTGAAAATGCTAGTGATACTATCTCTGTTGATATGCTTAGATGAAATAAAGTGCCTGGCACAAGATAAATTCTTGGCATATTCTAGTGATCATCACACAACTGCTAGGTGGTTCAGGGTGATTCTTCTGCCTTTTGGTCTTTGTCAAACTAAATATCACCTGCACTGTATGGCTTACACACTCCACCCCTCACATCCTCTAAGACGTTTACCCCTTCTGCAGTAAACTGTTCCACTTCTTCAGTATTTTAGAAGACATGGATGCTTCTACCCATTCCATCTGTCCCTGCTTGGGAAGGACAAATAGTGCCAGAGAATTCTTGCTGTAGTCCATTTGCAGCACTGTACAGTTCAGTTCCATATCCATTAGGTGATAATATTGTCCCATCTGGTGCATCATGGGCACTTGCACCGTAGTGGTCTTGTCCACTAAGAAGCTAGAACTGTCTTCTGTCTTGGATGAATCAAAAGGTTTTGCCCACTGGGCTTAAAATATAGAGAGAAGAGAGTGTTTGTTTTAAATAATATTGGTGCCAATAAGAACATTTTCATTAGTCATCTCATCTAGTAATTAAGACCACCAGAGTTAGATACTTAGAGTCAATCAGTTTTACAAGTAACTGAGGATCAGGAAGAAAATGTCATTTGATGTGACTAGCAGGCAGCAGAGCCAGGAATCATACCTAGGGCTATTGGACTCCATGGTCTTTTTCAAAACCACCATTTTTAACACTAAACCCATCAGAGCCACGGTTTCCTCATCCATACAAAAGTATAGCATCCAACACATAGGGTGAAATGAGACAACAGAAATGTTCTACAATTTTAGTCATCCATATGGTTTGTGGCCATCAATTGCTCACTCTACCAAATGTGGTTGGCATGGACTATAGGACTAGGAGAAATAATTTGGGCACAGTACCTTCAGAAAAGAGTCATGTGATTCTTGCTATTAACAAGTACCACCCTTAGAGTCAGATAAACTTGTCAGGGAATGCTAGTCCTAAAACTTATTAACTGTGTGAACACTAGCACTTGTGAACACTAAATGAGACAGTGTGTGTAAACTACATATGTAGCACAGTACATGGTACATAGTGAGTGATAATACATGATAAAAGGATTTATGTAACATGCCTAAGTGTGCACAGCAAGTGAGGGGCACAGTAATTATTTGATGCAAATATGTCTATTGGCCAAGCTTGTCCCATCTCATCAAATCTTTGAAAACCATGATTCTTTAACCAAATATGAGCAAGATGTTCATACCATTGTCACCCACCTCTCTGAAAGTGCGCTCTCCCTAGAAATTTCCTGGGCTCATTCACAGAGCTGTGTGTCCTTCCTGGAAGATCCAATACTATGCACAGCTATGTCCAATGGAGCAGATCACTGTGGCATGAGGGACACCTACTGATGCCAGTAATAAGAGACCATGAGCTCCCCCCAGTGCTCCACCAAAGTATCTGAACCCTAGACTTAAAGTTGAACTTAGAGCCTTACCTTCAAAGAGAATATAGTTCACCAGGACCATGATGGTATTCAGTTTGAGGTCTTGGATTAGGCCCACAACTTTCTCTTTTGTTTTCTTCTCCACATAACTGTTGATCTCCTGCTTGGCTGCAGAAACATTGGAGAAGTCAGTAGAAAAGACATCAGTCTCATAGAGAATTTTGGCATCATCCAAAAACTTTGCCAGTGGTTTCAGCTGCTTCCCAACGAAGATAGCATTTCCCATTTGCAATTCCAGTTCCTTCTTTGGAATGTTCAGTGAACAGATCAGATGCTGGAAACCATGTTGAATTTCTGCCATTGGAGTATCTGTGAGGTTGAACCCCAAGACCTGCAGGATCTGAGTTTGGGTGCTGGAGCAGGCCCCAAAGGAAAGCATGGCCAAAGCTGCAGAAATGCTCACAGGGGAAAAGAAGATGTTCCGATCTGGGATCTCCAGAGTCAGCCTCCGGTACAGGTTGAATGCAAAGTCAGCATTGATGGATGACATCTTATTGAGAGTAGCATTTTGTTGGGGTGAATGGCAGGTGGTTATTTTGCCTTCAGGACTGTTAAGTGGTGCACAATGGATTGTCACATGAAGCCCGAGTACCAAGAGAATCAGATAGAGGAACAGTGACATTTTGGAAGGAAGGTAATCTACAAGAGATGAAGTGAGAGAACCTTTGATGCAGCTTAGTTGGATGAAACATTCTCTGAGCCAGAGGCACATAATAATTACCCACCTCACTTTAATTAATAAAAAAATAAGTACATATTTAATGATGTGCTCACCAGGAGAGATTCCTCTTTTCTGGGTGGAGATTTCTCTTTTCTGAAAATCTGGTGATACATCTAATGTGAGCAGGAAGTAGGAAAAGTGACTTCCTGGGGCCATAGAAATGATGCCATGGACTCTCATTCAGATGTAATAGTGACATTATCAAAATGCTGTGAGTAAATTAAATTTATGAATTTATTGAATCCCCTTTTATTTGAACTAGGGGCAGCCTTTTGGAGAGGGCATAATCCTTAGGTAAACTAGTCTTCCCTCTGCTTACATTATTCTTTTTTGATTAGAATTTGGGATTATGCTTTTTTTTTTTTTAATTTGGTATCTTCTTAAAATCTATGAGATGAGTTGAGAGAATATCTGTACTCTCTTTGGCTAAAAGACAAAATGGTAACAATCTGTACACTATATGATTAGCTGGAATGAATTGGTAGTGGTTTATGGAGTTATGCACAAGGTCATGAGCAGATATTCATGCATTTCTGCAATGCCTATAAACCACAGGAGTATTTTCAAACAACAGTATCATGAAAGTATAACTTCCTACATTGTATTCCTTCCCTCACCATCCATCTTAGTAACATTTAAAGAGTCATTTCTAACTTGTATAACATCTTAACACTATTATTCTTACACCCATGCATGTTACTTTTAATTATTGGAGAGGAAGTTAGAAAGATATGGTGTAAGGTTCTCTGATCCTGAAAATGTACAAGGAAACAGCCCAAAGAGGTCAGCTGTAGTACCTCAATGACCATGGACGTGAGTAGTTAGAAGGAAGTGAGTTATGGAATCAAGACAGGGCTCCTGCCTCTGCTCTCCATATTTTTTTCTGGAGTAATATCATCCTAGGCACTCAACTGTTGCCTCACAAAACTATACAGGGTGTTCATCAAGTTGACTATTTTAAATTGCACATGAACTTTATGGATACCCTGTATGTCTCTAGTATGGATTGTCCTTCTGAGTTCCTACCCATTTGTCCTGCTGTCTATTGCATATATCCACTAGGATGCTCCACACATACCTCAGTGTCAATAAGGAAATATCAAATTTTCCAAATGCAAACACATTGCCTCTCTACCCCCTCAAGCCTGCTCTTTCATCTCCATTTAATTTCACAACTTAGTCTATTGCATCTCTGTCTATGGATACTTTCATGCCAGAAACCTGTGAGTCACCTTAGGAGTTCCTTCATTCACATTCCCCACACCTAATTAGTCATTATGTTCTATGAATACTACCTCCTAAATACCTCCAAAACTTTTTCCTTAGGTCCATTCTTACTGCACCTGCCACAGGTGTGGCCTCATCTACTGCATTAGCTCCTAGCAGGTCACACTGTCTCCTATCTTCTTCATCCCAACCTCCCTTATTTCACCACTAAATCCAAACTCCATATTGTCACCAGAGTCCTTTCTCTTTAAATGCTACCGAGGATGGTAGAGGGTCAATAATAGGATGACCACACTTAGACCTTGGCCTCTGGAGCTAGGAATTTGGTTTGGGACTCTGACTTGCTGATTTGGTTATTTGGGGACTCTGACTTGCTGATAGAGGTGTTCAAAGTTCCCAAAGAGAAAAAAAGTACTTACGGCACATGCTCAAGAAGCCACTTGAATCTCTCAGAAAGAAAGACCTTTCCATTTTTATAACATGCCCTGTATTGCAAAACTAGGGTACTCTTAGTTACAAATTAACCACAACATTAACCCTGGGATGGTATTTTCAAAGCTGATGGACAAAGCCAAGGCCAAGAGGAACAAAACAAAAAATGATAAGATTTGAACTTTGTGTGATTGATTGCTTTGGCTGCCAGATCCTTCAGCTAAAACAAAAGAGATAGAGGACTGTCAGCTGAAGGGGTCCAGGTCCATTTTAGGAAAAGTGTCTTTTCAGTAGGCAGAATGAGGGACATGGGCAAAAGTGGCAGGTGTCAAGAGAAAGAAAGCTCTCTCTATCGACCAAACAGTGCTGGGATTGGCAGCCTTTTGAGGAAAAGGTGCACACCGGCAGAGGGTGGGTGAGCCTGTGATGGGTGGTGTGGAAATTATTTATGCATTGGCAGAGGAAATGATGTCAAGGGTAGTTTCTGGTGGGAATCTTCTGGTACTGTAGACATATAAAGCCTGCTCTAGGGAAAAACCATTCTTGTCTTCTGGTAACTAAAATCTCCTGCACCCTCCCCTAGCCATGGGACTCCAAAAGAGGATACAAAAAAGGAGCCAAGGAGGCTGAAATCAAAGAATGCACTCTCCAGTATTAACTGTGTGCTTATTATGTGCAAAGAAGGGAGAGAACAAAGAGAACTGGACTCGGTCAGAACACCTGAGTTCAGCAACCCCTCTGCTAATTTCTAGCTCTAGTAGTAGTAGTAGTAGTCATAGTAACTTCCACTTCTGCTTTTGAATATTTACCATGTGAAGGTCATTTTGTGAAGCATCTGATTCTGGGCACTTCTGGCTTTGGAACTACATTAAGAATTTTTGTGTTAAGCTGTAGGAGGTGGGCAAGGGATGGAGGATAGTTTTAGCTCAGCCTAGATGCAGTCTAAGGTGGGACTTGGAAATAAGGATAAATAGCACAGTCTTTACTTAAAGGCACAGGAAGCCACTGAGGGACTTTAACAAGGCAGTGGCTTGTGATTCTGTGAACCTTTGTTTCTTCTCAACCAAACATAAACTGAGCACTTACTATGTGGTGTAACCACAGTAAGCACCAGGGTTTCAGAGGTGAATGCTATCAGTCCTGAACCCAAGGGGTCTTTTCATTGGGCACTTACTGCCCAAATTGAAGAGATGAGGACATATGTCACATATGGGATGGTCACTTGTCCATGGGTCCCAAGGAAAGACAATGGCATTCTGAGGTTTCCAGAATGCGAAGTCAGGCCATGCTCAGTCCTGGTAATACAATAGGGCACATCATTTGCTCTCTCATCTGTAGCAAATTTCTACAGAAGAAACAGCAAAAGACTATCTCAAAGGAAAACTTCTAAACCTGTGCCCTCTTGTGGCATAATCAGACAATGGCATAGGATGCTTTCTACTGCTTATAATTCAGCAGAGCTTTGCTGGCAGATAAGAGTTGCAGGGCGGGTCTCTGACATATGAGAAAGGCACCCTTCCCCCTGCAGGTTCCTATGTCCTGTGCTCTGGCATCACAGGCCCTAGACCTGTACTTCTATCGCATCTCTGTTATGTAAACTGTGCAATTTGGGGTAAGTTACTTAATATCGTGACACCTCAGTTTCCTCACTTCTAAAGTGGAAATGATAATAATCCCCAAGTCCTGTGGTTAGTGGGATTATCCCATGACATTTAGAGGTGGTGGCCAGAAGCTCCTATAGTAGTTCATGGCACGTGGTGAGGATACAGCAACTGTTAATTCCATCTTGATTTTCCTCCTTCACCTCAAGTCTCCACGGGTCCCTGTGCTTCATCCCCAACCCTCCCTGCTGTTCATTTCTGCTTTACACAAATGCATTCTACTTAATATTCTATTTATTGATGGATAAGGTATAAAATCTTTTGTAAACTTATATTTAGCACAATAATTTCATTGTGCTGCTAGAGCTAGCATGTTGAATAAAGACTCTCTAGGAGGTGTTACTTCGACAATAAATTCTATCAGACCTAAAATTATGTATGTTGTTCTTTGGATGAACACCATCATAATCTATTCCCACACAAATTCCTCAGAATTTAGTTCTTAAAGTGTCCAAAATTCCACAATGTTTTTTCAGTGTATGAACACTATTCTCATTGTTTTGACTTGATATTTAATCCTCCACCCCAGTCTTGGGGATATAAATGATCATACTCTATGTACAGGTCAAAGGTAATAATTGGTGAGGGACGGTGGCATTAGGACAATTGGCTTCTTCTTACAATTTTCAGTATCACAGGCAGGGAGATTACTGGGGTTTTAGGCAAAACAGAAACAACCTCATCAGACAAAGAGAACAACTTCTCTGCTACAAAGAGAAATTTGGTAGGCATTTGGGGTTGAGACTTTTTTAAATTCTCCGTGTAGAATTAGTCTTCCTATACTTGAAATTTTACTTTTTATTTCAGTGACTAACTTTGACAGAAATGAACTATCAATGTTAGAATATCAACTGATTCTACAAATTCATAGGTTCAAATGCTAAGCATAGGATTTGGCCAACTTACCTCTCCAGCTACATTTCAAGAAATTCTGCTTAAACGTTGTATAGCTCCAATATACTCCTTCAGCATCTGAATCAGGAATGTAATATTTTGAGCATGTCATTCTTTTTTTCATGCTTTGTAGAGCCATTAGAATCATCAACTTCACCATACATTCTTTGAACTACTTACATCCTTCAGGCTTCCCTATGGCAGCAATTAGGGCTTCCAAAGGCAGACCTTCAAAGGCCCTACATATCAAGAGACCACTAAATTAATTGATATGTCATTTTATTCCATGGGTTTCCATATTCACCTTCTAGAACATGAGTGGGGTTTTCAATTGCCTTTAGACCTACTAGGCCAGAATTGTGGAATTTCAAAGTTCTAAAGTTTCCTTAAATATTGTTGCATGAAACCCGATTTCTGTTAGCAATGTGAGGATGAGTTACAGTCATTGGCTTCAGACACCAGTAACTGTTGCTGAAAAACCTTAACATGAAAGACATTTATTGGAGGATATGATTTTACCCAAAATTAAAGGAAGGGCAGAGAACCTTGCACATTTTGCTTGGAAAGAGACATGGCAGCAGAAGGCTGAATGTGCCCTGGTTCATGGAAATTGGTTAATGGTTTGGCTGGATGTCCCTCAGAAGGGACATGATTATAAAATTGATGACAAAGCGGTATGGTGAAGAGGTATATGTGGTGACCTCTGCAAACAGGCATGGCATGTGAAGATATTTGTGTTCCATGTGACTACTCATGCAAAGAGCAACCTTATCAGAGTAGAAGTTTAATAATCACTTAGGTAAGATGATTCAGTCTATAGATGTCAGACAGCCTCTTTTCCAGACACACCTAGTCTTTGTTCATTGGGTTCATGAAAAAAGTGGTCATGCCAAACCAAGATGAAGTGTATGTGTGGTTCAGAATCATGAACCTACACAAATCAAGGTCAATATGGCTACAGCTTCAGCAGATAACCCAAACTGAGATTCTAATATGGTACCATTCCTCAAAGGACTGACAAGTTACTTGTTTTGAGCTGGATTACATTGGACCACTTCCACCATGGTAGTGCAGTTGTTTTGTTCTCAAGAGAATACACAATGACTGGAAATGTGGCTTTGCCTTTCTTTCCTGCAAAGCTTGTGCCAAAACTACCATTCAAGACCTTACCAACTGCCTTATCCACCATCATGGTATTCTCCATGTACATAGAGTCTCTTCTGGCCAAATAACTAATTTCACACCAACACGTGGAAATGAGCCAAGATTCATGAAATCTTCTGGCCTTACCATGTTTCCCATAACCCTAAAGCAGTAGGCCAATGAAGGGTGGGATGGCTTTGATGAGTCATCAACAGAGCCAGCTAGGTGACATCTTGAAGAGCTGGGCCATATCTTCTAAAATGTGGTATATGGTCCGAATCTGTGTCCAAAATATGGTTCCCTTTCTTCCATACCTGGAATCATAGGTTAGGACATCAAGGAGTAAAAATGGGTGTTGATCCACTCATTATTCCTCTACTGATACACCAGCAAATTTCTTGCTTCCTATATCTGCAACCTGTATTTATTTGGAACAGTGGATCTTCTACACAATGGATACCTTAGAATTAAAAATATTGAATTAAGGTTCCTTTGCTATATCAAAAGGGTCCAAGCTAAATTGGAAGACCAAGGTTTTTTTTTTTTTTTTTAATTGTTCAAATAATGTACTTGAACTATTTATTTTTATTATCTATAAGATTTGGCATGCTCTTTTTCTTGAAATGATCTTCTATTTTTATTTATAAAAATAAATATTCTCTATTTTTTGAGACTTTGGAAAAAATAAGCAGTTAACTGATGACTCCATACTGAACCTCAGAGTCAAAGCATTCTATGATGGACATATTTTTATCTGACAATGTGAATGTTACTTTTTTTGCATCATCATCATTATTATTATTATTATTATTGCTCTTATTGCTCAATATATTATTGCAGCAATCATCTGATTTCTTTTCCGATTGTACTTATCTTCATTCGTTCTTTACGGTTTCTAGTCCTTTTTCTTTAATTTTTTATTGTTAAATCATAGCTGTGTACATTAGTGCAATCACCTGTACCTATTCTAAGATGCACCATAGATGTGGCCCCACCCATTACCCTCTCTCCACTCAAACCTCCCCCCTCCCTTCCCCTTCCTTGGCCCTTTCCCCATAGTCTTGTGGTGTAGTTGGGTTATAGCCTTCATGTGAAAGCTATAATTTAGCTTCATAGTAGGGCTGAGTACATTGGATACTTTTTCTTCCATTCCTGAGATAC
>CAUYPK010162962.1:0-11048 GCA_963574355.1 Loris lydekkerianus | reverse complement strand
AAGGTTAAAATCCTTCAAAACTGGATTCCTCCTCCTCATCATCTGTATGTCCAAACAGAGCTTCAGCTGTATCTGATGTGAGGGTATCAGCATAGACATTGTCATCATCACTGAGTTCAAAGATATCATCATCACTGCTGTCGGTCTCATACAAAGCGCAGTCTTCACTGCCATCCATCGCATTACTAATGCCGCATTTCTTTTTTTTTTTTTTTTTTTTTTTTTAGGACACATTAAAATTTGCTTTAATACTTCTTTGGGGGGAAAAAAACAATTGTAGTGAATGAACAAAAAACATTTTTATGCTATTATTTGTATCTACCATGCCGTGAATTCATAGGGGAAGAGGTTCCAGTAGCTTAGGGAGGCACCTTGCCATTAAATGTGACAAAGTGTTGGTTGACTTTTGAATTCATGGGAAATAGGTTCCAGCACCTTGTATCACTGTTACTTGGGGTCTATTGGTTATCCTGTGTGCTGTGCTGTACACCTTTTATGCCATGAGCTCATGGGGAGTAAATAGGCCGTTCTGTCTTGATGGAGATGAGGAAGAGAAGGTGAGACGCTGAGTACATAAATCCCGCCTTCCTTTGGGGAAACACAATTAGGAACTGATCTTTAACCCCAGAGACCAAAAGGCTTAGAATGAGACGCTGAAAGGGGTTCCTGGAGAGAATTTTGAAGGTTAAAGAAGGAAGCTAAATAGAATCTCAGTGAAAAGACCTTGACTATGGTGACTTTTCATTTTAAAAAGATGGAATGATGGCCCTGTGTTGAAAGAAAGGGAAGGGATATTACTGGCAAAAGTCAAGCCTAACTAAGGAAGGCTGGTTTCGTGGGTGTTTTGAGGCTTGGGGTTCCTCAATCAAGCCAAGGAAGCTGTTGTATTCTTCGGGGCTGCTGGACTGTAGATCTAGGTGACATTGGACATGCTGCCCAGCAGGGCTGACTCAAGAGCTAGTAGCATCAGAGCAGAGCAGGGACGCGCTCCAGAGGACCAGTGGGCAGCATCTGGGACTAGAGGTCTCCACCCTGCTTCCCCAGCTGGGGGTTTTCCTGTCTCTTCTCTGTTTTCCTGCCTGACTTTCTAATGGACCCTCAGTGCCTCTGCTGGGTCTCAAACTTGACCCCCAGCACCACCACCTCCCCTCCGTCCTCAGCCTGCTGGGCTTTCTGGCAGCCCGTCCACGTCTGTCTGAGTCATCCCTGTATCTCCCTCCTCACAACAGAGGCTCACTCGTATTTCTCGAGTGTGTGAACTGCTGGCTGTTGGCTTAGGAACTGAGCTGTAACTCAGCCCTGCCCTGATCTAGGCTGGCGGGAGCTATATTGCTTCTACCCAGAGCCTCCAAATATTTCTTCTTCCTGAGACTTCTGATGGGGGTGCCTTTCACCAGATTTCACATCAGGATAGTGACATCAGCTCCCATGAAACCTGCCACAAACTTCAAACATGCCACAGCCTGCCCTCTCTGTCCCCTGAGCTCGTGCCTCTTCCTTTCTGTCAGGATTTTGCTTTTTCTGTCCCTTGCCTGTGGTGTGTTCTGTGCCTCAATCACCCAGCTAACTCTTAGCAGGTGTGACCCCTCTGTGCCTTGCTTGAGGTGTCATGTAATCAAGGAGGAAACACCTGACTTCCCTCCTCCCTGCCAGCCCAGTTTTGGGTTGGAAGAGCCTGCTTCCCTCACCTCTGCCTTCTACGTATCACTGGTCTATTCTGGGCTAATCACTTGTTTATTTGTTTTCTTTCCCAATAAACTTTGAGCTTCTTGAGAGATGAGAATACAGCTCTGCTATTTACTGGTGTCCTTGATACATGAAAGGTGTTAAAAAAATACATGTTGAGGCTGGGTGTGGTGGCTCATGCCTGTAATCCTAGCACTCTGGGAGGCCGAGGCGGTGGACTGTCTGAGCTCAGGAGTTTGAGACCAGCCTGAGCAAGAGTGAGATCCCGTCTCTGAAAATAGCCAGGTGTTGTGCCTGTAGTCCCAGCTGCTGAGGAGGTTGAAACAAGAGGATCACTTGAAGCCAAGAGTTTGAAGTTGCCGTGAGCTATGATGATGCCATGGCACTCTAACCAGGACAACAGAATGAGACTCTGTCTCAAAACAAACAAAGTACATATATATATATGTGTACTTAATATATACACTTATGTATGGAGGTTGTGTGTTGAGTAGTGATTTTAAGCACAATTTCCAGTTACTAAACAAAAGCATTGCAGCGGCCCTTCACTATTGCGTCCCTATTATCTGAGGGGCTTAGGTTATGGTATAGAAAGAAAAAATTAAAAAAAAAAAAAAACAAACGTGGGGAGAAAGGAAAGGAAGAGGAATCTGGAAGAGCGAGGCTCTCCAGAGAGGATTCTGCAGCACAGAGGTTTGGAAGCAGATGCTTCTTTCTCACCTGCAGTGTGAGTGGGCAGAGGAGCACAGTGATGGGGGGAAAGGTGACTCTCAGTTACAGGGAAAAGCGGGACCTCGGACCAGCGGCCTCTGTGCCAGAGCGAGTTACTAGAGGTTGCGTGTTTACCGGGAACCATGACGCAGCACTTCTGATTCAGCGCAACTCAGGGTGCGGCGTGTTTCCACTGAGTTTACCCGCCCCTTGTTTCTTGGTGAAAAGATTCATTTCTCAGATATTCCTTAGTGCTGGGAACTGGAATCCAGAGACTCCAAATCATCAAATGTTTGGAAAAACAAACAAACATGGATGGGGGATCTGTGTGCTAGAATATAAAGAAAATCCAGAATTTAATTAACAATGAAAGAAAAGACAATTCAGACAGATGCTCACAGACAGCATGGTGTTTTCAGATGACAGGGAAACGTTCGGCAGGGCGAGGCTGGAACAGAGGATGTGGGAGGGTAGGGGGTGGGGTTAGGCACAGAGAGGCCAGCTGGGTGCTGGGGTTCCTGTTGTACTATTGTGAAAAGTCTGGGTCCCATGCTAAAGAGAAGGGGACCTCGCAGTGCATCTAAGCTGGGGCACTATGGCCAGTTTTGGCTAAGGCCAGATCTGGCCAGTTGCCTGTTACTGTGAATGCATTTTATTGGAACACAGCCACGGCCGTTCATTTACTTACTGTGTCTGTGGGTAAAATAAGGCAGAGTTGTGTCGTTGTGACATGCTGTCTGATTCCCAAAATGTAAATTACACACCAACTTTCCCTTTATAGATAAAGTTTGTCTTGACGTAAGCTGAGGAGTGGTCAGGTTGACATTTTATAAAGACCACTCCAACGGCTGTGTTGGGTTTTTTTATGTGACCTCGTTTGGAAAAATAAAAGATAGTGTTTCCAGAAGACTTGAAAATCTCCAGTCTGCTTGATACGACGTCAAACCTCAAATCCCTCTATCCCAGCAACATTATTGTGATTACTTCACCCCACTCTGCCAACTTGCAGTCATGTTTTATGTACTGTCTCCAAACCAACGTGCATTCATTCAGGGAAAGACATTTCAGTATTTTTAGCTTTTTAGTCTTTGTATGTTAGGCATCTCATTGTCTGCTGGCTACAGCTTAGTAAATGAATGGAAATGAACTCGTGAACGTGCTTCACTGACAGAGCCACCTTGTGGATTTCCCCCTGGTGGGTGGGGACTGCACAGAGCGAGAACTGTGAGTCCTAGGGGGTGGCCCTGGCTTGAAGATAGATTTTATACTGGCCTGTCTACACCTCGTTTGCCTCCAGGTGCCTCGAGAAGACCTATTTTGTGTTTTTCTCCAGGTTTTTGTCCCTAGGTCCGCATCTCCTAGGCTAAGGCCTGGAGAGAAGAAAGTCAGATGAGTTTATTCCTGGCCACCCGGAGTTCGAGACTAATCGGCATTTGCAAATGAAGATTAAGGACCAGGCAAACAACCCAGCAAGTGATAACTGGAAAGCTGGCTTAATCTTAATGAAATCTGCAACATATATTTATACAAATCATAATGAGTCTTGCTTGCTCCCTGTGAAATATGCTCAGAGGGGTTGGAATGACACAGCCCAGGGTCTTGCCACTGCCTTTGCCCTATTTGAAAGCACTTCTCAGCAGCCCATGCCATGCTAACAATCCCCTCGAGCCTCTTGAAGGTGCGCTATGTTTAACTCCTCACCCTCCTAGAAAAGCCAGGAATTGTCTTCCACCCTGGGTCGGAGAGGATGTGGTAGTGGGAGGGTGGTGGTGTGGTGCCTGCTGCTGGGCTCCCGTTAGCAATAGTTTCCTTCCATGTCACAGTGATTCAGGGATTCCAGAACTCCCAGAACTGAGTTCTCTAGCACTCACTAATCTCATCATAACTCTGCTTGTCAATCTGGGCCTGAAGAAGCCAGGAGACAAGCTGGTTGTAGTGAGGGGGAGACAGCTGGCTGGGATGCTCACTGCCCCTCCGGTTTCTGGTCTTCCTGGGCACTCTATTACGCCAACTTTGTTATAAGGGTCACAAGATTGCTCCCAGAAAGACTAACGCTTTAATTTGGGGGTTCTCAGAGTGTGTTCTGAGGATGACTTGCATGAAAGCCAAATAAACATTTAAAAATGCTCTAAAACTCTTGGGATATAGTCCAAGAATGTGAATTTTAACACACTCCCTGGATGATTCTTGTGCTCATTCAAGTTTGAGAAGCATTGAGCTTAACCTTGATATTGAGAGTTCCTTCTTCATAATTCTGATCTGTTCCTCTTGTTAGTTTGCCCAGTGCCAAAGACTTCTTCCCATGACCTGCTCATTCCTTTTTATACTGGTCATTTCTGATTTTTGTATCTTATTTTTTAATCTAAGGCGCTTGATACTTGCAGTTCCATCTGGATGAGCCCAGCTCCTCCCACTTCTCCACCTCATTTTCTTCTTTTTTTTTCAGGTCTCAGTTCAGATGTCGCCTCCTCAGAGAAGCCTTCTCTGGCCGTCATATTTAAAGAACTCCTCAGAATGTAGTTACAACCAGATGGTTTGCTTTGTCTCCTTGATCATGGAGCACAGTCTGTAATTGTGCTGTTGTTCATTTATGTGTGTTGGCCGTGTTATATGGCAGGAGAATGTAAGCTTTACAAGGCCTCTCACTTCCTACTGTGTCACCATAACCCAGCCCAGTGCCTGGCCTGCTGTAGGTACTCGGGACACGCTTGCTGAAGCAATGGGTGAATGGGCACGGCTGTATTCAAGGAAGATAGCATATTTCAAAAGAAGTTGTGTCATACATGCCATCCTGAGCATATGGCCTAGGGCCACCACATGACAGGGCAGGGGCAGTAATTCAATGTTTCACTCCAGTATTTGGGGCTCCCCACCATGGACCCCTAATCTATCTTTGGCTTCATCTCTCATTATTCCCCCTAAAGTACCCCACACTCAGCTTAGCATTCCCTGTTCCTGAACCACATCTTCAATTTTCTTTCCCATGAGACCTTTCCTAAACTGATTCCTCTACTCGAAATTCCTCCCTCCCCATGTAATGTGTCCTAATTCTATTCTCTTACCAGTGCTGTCTGTTGGGATCAATTGGTAAATACAGAAATATTTAGTGAGTGGCTTACAGGTGCCCAGGACCAGGGTTAGGGGACAGAAACAGCTGCCCATTCTTCTCTGTAAGGCCTCAGGAAGTTCCTCCCCTCCACTGGCTGTCAGATGAGTCATCCTCTGCTGCCCAAGGTGTTGGCACGGCCTCCCTGGGCTCCTCCAGCTCTACAAGTACACTGTCGAGCTATAGCCCTGGGTCATGCTTGAGGAGGGAATATCTGGCCAGACTTTCTGCATCTCTTCAAATGTTGCCGTGTAGAAAAACCCATTCTGTCTTTGATCAGCTCTTGTATTCTTTCGCCTCAATGCCTCCCAGACAGCTGGGCAACGCTTAACATTGGGCAGAAATCGATGGAGCCAATTTCTGCAAAACAAACAAACAGTCCCAGTGTCGTGTTGAGGGTGATAATAGATTAGCAGCATCTTCAAATCAGAGGCGTCATCAAATATTGGGCTCCCCTGAGTGCTTACAAGAAAAGAGCTTCCAAAACCAATGTCAGCTTGCCCCAAGCAGGCTGTCTGAGACTGGAGTCTCCTGTAGGGAGAGAAGTTGGTTTGCATGTGAAGTTGCAGAGAGGGTCATGGTTGCAAATGCATCACCCAGCCAGCATTGCACCTGCCCCAGCCAAGGCCACCTACTGCAACAAAAGACATTTGAATAAATCAATTGTCCTTATATCCACATCCTTTTAGAGCACACTTGAGTTGAGCAAGAAAAGACTTCTAAGGACCCTTCACCCCACCTACAACCCCCCCCCCCACAGTGGCATACAGGGTCAGCAGGGGCGCACAGACCTGTCATTTACAGAAACCCAATATAGAATAACAGAACTTCATAGAGAAGAAGTGATTTCCTACTCTCTGCACACTCATGTAATCAACAAATATTTACTGATCATCAATTTTTCATGAGACCCTGGGAGGCAGAGCTAGATTGAGCTTCTAATCCAGCCTTCTTCGACTCCTCCCAGTTCAATCTGGAAAGGAGAGACAAGGTGGCCCTCAAATGAAAGTCACTATAAAATTGAGGGCGACTCCTCTACCTTCAAGAAGCTCAAAGTCTGGCTGGAGAGACAAGATTAGAAAGCAAGCAATCATTACATATTTAAGATATTAACTGTATTATTCTGTCACGTCAGTGCAAATATTTTGTCAGTTGACTATTTGCTTTTTATTTTATTTATGTGCATTTTGACACAGAGAAATTTTTAATTTGTATGTAGTCAAATCTATCAATCATTTTCTTTCAGCCTCTTGGGGTATTCATGTGGTATATAAAGGCTCCATCTCGGTGCTGGTGGGAACTTTTTGTTGTGAACTGGCAATTTTTATTTCTCCTCAATGAAATTACATTGAGTTTATAAAGAAAAAAGTCTTTTTTTTCATTTTGCAAAGGAAATTATTATAAACACCAAACAAAATACATAGGCCATGAAAATAAGCACTTCAGTATTTCCAGGAAGACTGCAATTGTGTTCTGAATCTTCTGTTGAACAAGGAGATGGGTAGTACTTCCTTTTAGAATGATTTTCATGAAAAATGTTGAACTAAAACAATAAATAAATCTTTACCTAGGCTGTATTGAATTTCCACAGCCTGCTTCTTTACCAACCATCTTAAAAAACTAGGTGTGATTGTAAAAGTGAGAAACATGGGAGGATGGAGGAGTATTCCTCTGCAAGCTGTGCCACCATGGGACTGGCTGGGAAGAGAAACAGGCACAGAAATTAACCTGTGGCTCAGTGTCAACAAACATTCTTGAGATCACTAAACTGTGTCTCATTACCCAGCAAAACAGCTGTGCAGATCTGTTTTTATTCCCATTTTTCAGATGGGGAAATCGAAGACCTGGAGATGCCAAACTGTTTCCTCTAAGACGTGTGGCTGCTGCATTGGACATTTGAAATCCAAACCTTTGACTTTAGATCAACTGTCACTGGAAACACTCTAGGACATTCCCTGCAGGGAGACTGAGACCCCCTCAGCTGCTGGATCATGCTTTTCTTTCTCAGGGGAGCAGGTAAGACGCACAGATTGCGACACTCTGGGGTGTGGAGCCCCGTCTCAGACTGCCTGGTCCCTTTGTCCAGTGGAAGGACAGCATGTGGTCAGCACTTGTCATCTTCCTGTTCCTGCTTCCTGTTCCTTTGTGAGTCATCCTTGTTTGTCTCTTTCAACATTAGAAATGTGTGTCCCCCCGGAACTTGAAGAAAATAATGACAGTTGTGATTGGCGTTCCCCAGGAGGAATGCCTTCACTGAGAGGACCATCCGCGGGTCGGGCCTCCTCCCTCCCTCCCTCTGCTGAGTGAGCACTGGCAGCTCTGGGGCACTGACCACCTACACAGTGGAAGATTCCCTCCTTCACGAGGCATCTGGGTGATTCATGGAATACATATGTTTACTTCTGCTCCTTCCCATAACCCTGCTATGTTGATACTAAATCTTTTATTTTTATTTATTTATTTTTTGAGACAAAATCTCACTTTGTAACCCTCTTTGGTGTCACAGCTCAGAGCAACCTCAAACTCTTGGGCTTAAGTGATTCTCTTGCCTCAGCCTCCCAAATAGCTGGGACTATAGCCATCTGCTACAATGTTTGGCTATTTTTTTGTTGCTGACTCAGGCTGGGTTTGAACCCGGTACCTTTGTTCTATGTGTTCAGCACTCTACTCACTGAGCTACGGGTGCTGGGCCTAAATGTTTTCTTTTTCTAAAGTAAATTTCTTTCCGGTTAATGTGAGGGTGCAAACAACCAGGTCAAAATATTTGTTAGGTAGAGTCACTTTTGTGGTTATGTCCCACAGTAAATCATTATTTTAAAGTTAAACTTACAAAGACAATAAAAAAAGGGCAGCATTTGGGGCCAGCTAGGGACTGGATGGATCCCCTGTAAAGTAAACAGATTCTGCAGGGGAAGTAGCTGGAGGGCCTCAGCTAGGCTCAGACCTTGGGCCAGGTCCCTGGAGATCTGGGCTGCAGATAGAGGAATAATTAAAATTTTATGGAAAAGAGTTGGCGCCTGCCTTCCCCCACTCTGGTGGGAATGAAAGAGTGAAACGCAGAGCTCCCAGCCCGGGGAACTCAGCTTGTGGGCACTGTCGGGAGGCACAGGCCTGCAGGGAATGTGCATCACAGCCTCCAGGCCCATTCTGGCTTTGGGATCTGGGATGCTGGAAAAAAAGACTATGCTATCCTTCTGAGTATCCAGTCTCCTACCCGAGTGGTCACGTTGGTCCCCTCCCTGTCAGCATTCTGCAGAGCAGTCCTTACCCACCCAGCTCCCTCCAGCTTCTCTCTCTCTCTTGCTGTGTGGATAGACTGCCACATCTCAGCGGCATGGGAGGAAGACATATGGTGCTCAAAAAGACTAAAAAGAGAAGAGAAGAAGAAGAAAAATAAAGAAATGGAAAGAAATAAAATGAAAACAGCAACTGGGAGAAAATGGAGACTCTATCCACAGAAGACAACTAAGGAAATTAAATGCTCGGGCAGATAAAGGAAGACACTGTGTTCGCGTAACAAAGGTAGGACATTATAAAAAGGAACATGCAGAGAACCAAAAAGAACTCTTGAAAATGAAATCTATAGTAGTAGAAAGGAAAAACTTAATAGTAAGTGCAGGAGATAAATGTGAGTAAATATCTCAAAAATATATGTAAAAAAGATTTAAAAAGGGAAAGCAATAGAAGTTCTAAAGAAGAGAGATTATGGTATGGGGGGGGGGGAATTATCAACAAATAATCTGAAAACAAGAAAGTTTCCAAAACCGAGGGGCAGGAGTCTCCAGACCACAATGTCCCCAAGTGTACAGACTAATGGAGGAAGTCAGACACAAGGGCAAATCATTATAAAATTTCAGAACTCTGGAGAGAAAAAGATCCTTAAAGTTTCTGCAGGAGAAAAAGTCACCGTGAAAAGACCAAGTATCAGAACAACGTCCGGCTGCACATACAGCCGAGGAAGATAAAAGACAAAGGAATAATCCCTTTGTAATTCTGATGGCGATGTTGCCAACCTACAGGTCTATATTCAGCCCACAGAATCCATTAAGGATAAATATATGATGAATTGTCATCTATGCAAACTTCGATAGCTATCCACCTCCTCTGCATCCTCTCTCAAGAAGTTGCTGGAGAGGGGTTCCCCCAAATAAGGGCATGAGCTAAGAAGTAGAAGGTGGGTGAGCTAAGAAACAGAACAACCAGCTCAAAGGAGAAGAAACGGCAGGTTCTCAAAATGATGGTCGCGGAGTCTGAGACTGAACAAGAGGGCAGATGTCTCCAAGAAGATGAAACTGATTAAAAAAGAGCTCAGGCATTTGTGTGTATCAAGGGGAGGTTTACCCATGTGGTGGGAATTAGAGGATTTGTGATGGAAATAGGAAATCATGTAACCGAATAAAAAAGAAAAGTAAATTTCAAGGTGGGGGTGGAGCATTAGACAGGAAAGACATGAAATCAGAGCAGACTTGGTGCCTCAGCTCAGTGTGTTTTTACAATCATGGTCATACAAACACGGGATAAATTCCTGTCTTCTAATAGTGAGACTTCAATATGTGATGCCCCAAACTGGGAGGTTGAGATCTTCCAATACATGTATATTATTTTGAAATATAAAGGCTAGTGCTAAAAGAACCCCCACACAATTAGGACAGCTGAAAGTGACTGCCTCTGGGGAAAGGGAAGGGTGAGGTTGGGGGAGGCCTTCCAGAGCTATTTGATTTCTCATATAATATTCATGTATACCCTTAATATAAATTAAAATTACATTAAAAAAAACACTTGGAGGAAGAGGGCAGAGGGTGGATGATACCTTGATAATGATTTCTGTTGCATTTGATGAGAAACAGAGACAGAGTGAGAGGGGGAGAGAATAGTCATGTCCTCAATCTCTTAAAGAAATTAAACAAGAATCAAAGTTTGATTAGGATCTGTTTTCTTTTTTTTCATTAAATCATAGTTGTGTACATTGATAGATCATGGGGCATCATACACTAGCTTCATAAATGGTTTGACACATTTTCATCACACTGGTTAACATAGCCTTCCTGGCGATTTTTTAGTTATTGTGCTAAGACATTTACATTCTACATTTACTAAGTTTCACATATATCCTTGTAAGATGCATCACAGGTGTGATCCCATCTGTCCTCCTCCCTCTACCCCCCTCCCCCCTCCCTCCCCTCCCTCTCTCCCTTCCCCCTATTCTTAGGTTATAAATGGATTATGCCTTTCATGTGAAAGCCATAAATTAGTTTCATAGCAGGGGTGAGTACATGGGGTACTTTTTCTTCCATTCTTGAGATACTTTACTATGAACAATATTTTCCATCTCCATACATGTAAAAATAAAAGAGTTAATGTCTACATCTTTCTTTAAGGCTGCATAATATTCCATGGGATACATGTATCACAATTTGCTAGTCCATTCGTGGGTCGATGGGCACTTGGGCTTCTTCCATGACTTAGCAATTATGAATTGGGTTGCAATAAACATTCTGGTACAGATGTCTTTGTTATATTGTGGTATTTGGTCTTCTAGGTATAA
>CAUYPK010162959.1:0-22445 GCA_963574355.1 Loris lydekkerianus | reverse complement strand
GGTGATGTTTGCTTCATAGAATGTGTTGGGTAGTGTTGCTTCTTTTTCTATATTTTGGTAAAGGTTAAGTAATATAGGTCCCAGTTCCTCTTTAAAGGTTTGGTAGAATTCTGATGTGAAGCTATCTGGTCCCAGGCTTTTCTTTTTAGGGAGATGTTGTACAGTTGCTGCTATTTCAGAACTTGATATAGCCCTGTGCAACATTTCAACTTGATTCTGGTTAAGTCTTGGAAGGCGGCATGCATCCCAGTATTTGTCAATTTCCTTTAGATTTTCATATTTCTGAGAATAAATTTCTTGTAATATTCTTTAAGGATTTTTTGAAATTCTTAGGGGTCTGTTGTTATTTGATCTTCACAATTTCTGATTAAAGTAATTAGAGATTTTACCCTTTTTTTACCCTTGGTTAGGTTAGCCAAAGTTTTATCTATTTTATTGACCTTTTCAATAAACAAACTTTTGATTTATTGATCTTTTGTATAATTCTTTTGTTTTCAATTTTGTTTAATTCTGCTCTAATTTTGATTATTTCTTTTCTTCTGTTGGGTTTGGGATTAGAATGTTCTTCCTTTTCCAATTGCTTAAGATGTCCCATTAAGTTGTTAACTTCCTCTTCTTCTGTTCTCTTGAGGAAGGCTTGCAGTGCTATAAATTTCCCCCTTAGAACTGCCTTTGTGTTATCCCGGAGGTTCTGATAATTTGTGTTCATTTTCATTTTGTTCCAAAAATTTGGTAATTTCCTTCTTAATCTCATATATGACCCAGCTATCATTCAGCTTATGGCTATTTAGCTTCCATATTTTTGTATGCGTATGCAGATTCCTGTTGTTACTGAGTTCAACCTTTATTCCATAGTGGTTCAAGAAGATCCAAGGAGTAATTTCTATTCTTTTCACATTGTTGAGTTTGGAATTGTGACCTAAGATGTGATCGACTTTGGAGTATGTTCCACGGGGTGATGAGAAGAATGTGTATTCAGTTTTGTTAGGATAAAATGTTCTGTAGATGTCTATTAAATCTAAGTATTGAATGATTATGTTTAAATCTAAAATTTCTTTGCTTTGGTTCTTATTGGAGTATCTATCCAACACTGCCAAAGGAGTATTAAAATCTCTAAGTATTATGGAGCTGGAGGAAATAAAATTGCTCATGCCTGTTAAATTCTTTCATATAAATTGAGGTGCATTCTGGTTGGGTGCATAAATATTAATAATTAAAATCTCATCATATTGAGTATTACCCTTAACTAATATGAAGTGATCATTCTCATCTTTTCTCACTTTTATTGGTTTAAAGCCTATTGTATCTGCAAATAAATTTGCAATACTGCTTTTTTCTGCTTTCTATTTGCCTGGAATATAGATGACCATCCCTTCACCCTGAGTCTATATTTATCTTTTAAGGTGAGATGAGATTCTTGTATGCAGCAGATATTTGGTCTGAATTTTTGTAACCAGTCAGCCAACCTATGCCTCTTTTGAGAACAGTTTAAGCCATTCACATTAATTGAGAATATTGATAAGCCTGGTAGAATTCTGGGTATAGAGTTGTTCAAAAGTCCAGTGAACATTTTTAATCCTTTCCCTATTGTGGAATTTAGAATTTGATCAAAAGTGTTTACCTTAGTGGTAGAGGATTGTGCTGGTCATTATGGAGGATAGGTCTGAGAATATCTTAAAGAGCTGGTTTAATTATGATAAATTTCTTCAACATGTTAATGTCATTAAAGTGTTTAATTTCTCCATCATAAATGAAACTCTTTTTAGCTTGATACAGGATCCTGGGTTTAAAGTTATTTTGTTTTAGTAGAATAAAAGTCAATAACCACCCTCTTCTAGCTTGAAAGGTTTCAGCAGAGAGATCTTCAGTCATTATAATATTTTTCCCATTGTAGGTTATGGTTTTCTTACATCTATCTGCTTTCAGAATTTTCTCCTTCATATTAACTTTAGTGAAGTTAATTATGATGTCTCTGGGGGAGGTGCTATGAGTGGTGCTGTGGGTTCTGAAATTGTCTTCCATCTGAATTTCAGAATTTCTTGGCATGTCTGGAAAGTTCTCCTTCATAATCTCATGAAGAAGTGACTCTGTGCTTTGTGAAGCCACTTCATCACCTTCAGAGATTCCTATGAGGTGAATATTAGTTTTCTTCAAGTCATCCCAGAGTATTCTGAGAGAATGATCTGTTTTTTCTCTTCATTTCTCTTCCTCTTTGAGAGTTTGGGGGCCTTCAAAATCTTTGTCTTCAATGTCAGAAATCTTTTTTTCTGCTTGCTCCATTCTGTTACTGAAGGATTCTACTGTATTTCTCACATTTTTGAGGGCTGCAAATTCTTGCTTCAATGTGTCAAAATCTTTGGTGATTTTGTCTTTAAATTTGTTGAATTCTTGGGACAACTTTTGAAATGCTACTTTAATTTCTAATTCAACCTTTGCCTCTATTCTATTAATCTTATTTGCAATCCAAAATCTGAATTCAATTTCTGACATCTGAGCCATCTGTTTATGAATGGGATCTTCAGTTATGTCTGCTATATCCTTCTTTGGGGGGGGGGTTGATCTACACTGGTTATTCATGTTATTGGAGTTTTTTCACTGTTTCCACCCCATGATTATTTTAAACCTTTTGGCTAGATGAGCAGATAAGGAGAAGTTGGTTTGGGGGCTCCAGGAGTAGTGATTAACCAGACATTCACCCAAAATCTGTGACTGGTGTATGTACCTTTTCCCCTAGAGCTTTGCCAAGAACCTGTACACTGCTACGGCCTGAGAAACTGGGGGCCTGCTTGGTGTGGTGGGGCTAAGTGTCTCTGTCTTATTTTCTGTCCTACCCTAGTGAATCAGTTACTCTGGGTTGAAGTCTCAGTTGTGGATAAATACCAGCAATACCAAGAGGCAACAATTGGAAAAGGAAAATCAAACTTTCCCACAACCACACACCCAGGGTACCACTTTGGATAGTCCTTGGGTTATTGGCCCAGTTCAAGTGGTCCAAATCAATTGTTTCAGTCAGTACTGGCCTCAGGTGGGAGAGTTCATAAGGTCTCCAGCAATTAGATAGCCGGGGTCTTCTGGCAGCTCAAGTATGACTCACTTCAGGGCTCTGTGAGGTCAGAAGGATTCACACAGCAAATAAATTAGTCTGGGAAAATTAATGCCTCCTTCCCCACCTTGTACTTCTGTAACACCCAGTCACTGGTAATCCCTCAGGGCTGTGACCCAGTTCCTTCCAATGAGCAGGTGCTCCAGGGGTTTGCAACTGCCTGAGTCACAGTGAGATCTATGTCTCGTCTGCCAGGCTGCTGCTTTCTGCCACTATCTGGCAGGGGAGGTGAGGCCTGGCAACCGTGGATGCTTAATGGAGACTGGGGCGGTTCACTCAGTTCCAGCCCCACCCTTGATTTATGTTGCTGGCAGAACAGAACAACTTTGCAGAATTTGTTTCTGTCCCAACTATATTCCCCTGTGAATCAGACGCTATTTGAGTTCACAGAAACTGAGACTCAGACCCAGTCTGTGTCACTGTCCATTCTCAGCTGCAGTTTGTGTTGTAGCAGCGCTGTTAGAGCTCACACTCAACTGTCAGTTCCTGCCCACCTTTCTCTCAGCTGTGATCCCCTAAGGGCCCAGTGCACCATAGGCTCTGTAAAGCAGTCTTCTGAGACAGCCCCGCCCTGGGAGACTGACATCTCTGCACATGTGTATTCTAGTCCCCGCACTCTGCCCAGGCCAGTATTGCCTCAGGCATACACTTTATTCATGGGGCCTGCGTTTCTGTCCCCGATCTGTTCCGCCAGTGGCTACCACCGGAGAAGATGCCTGGCTTCCTCTGGCTTCCCAGAGAGACAGGGAGTGTCTGTTTGGAATATCTCCAGAGGTGTGAGCCCTGTTGTTCCACTGCAGCTGCTGCTCTGTGCCTCGGGGCTCCATAGCTTCTGTATAGTTACCTCTCAGCTGACCGTCTTCTCTCTACTCCCATGCTGGAAAATCAGCACAGGCCAGCAACAGGCCTTGCTCTGTGCACATCTCTTAAGAAAATGCCCAAGAATCTGGACTCCATGGGGGACAGGCTTCCAAACCTCGGGGTGAGAGTGGAGGGAAACGCTGGGAGTTCAGAATTGCAGATAGAGAATGTATACAGTTTTATACAGTTTTATGCCTGGCAGGACAGTGCCATGGCACCCTAGGAGGGGAAGGAGTTCCAGTTTTGAGAGCGTCTCTCCCATGGGATAAAATAGGAGGACATTTGAACTCTGCTCACTTTTTATATGAATTACTGTGAGCCCTTCTCATGGGGGAGATGACTCTGGTCCACTTGGTGATGAATTTTATATCTTTTGTTTGTTTCCTTGAGGTCACAGCTCACCTCAGCAGGGTTGATGTGCATTCTTCAACCTTCTCTCTTGGTTCAGCTCCAAACCATTGGCTTACTTGCTAAACTTCTGTCCTTTAACTCTTCTTCTAGATGGGAGCCTCTGTGGAAAGCTGGCTTCAGTCAGCCATCTTGCCTTCACCTCCTGAGATAGTTATTTTTATTCATGTTTTATAGATGAGAAAACTAAGATTTGGGGTGTTTAATGAGATAGAATTAGAACCTGTTATTGCCAAATGAAATAGCTAAGGAAATTTAACCACAAACTATAACTCTTAGTATAAAGTACACTTTGCATTAAAGACCATTTTAAAATAGAAAGCATTAGAATGGAGTTTTCCTTCTGTCTGTATAAAGGGGATGGACCTGATGAAAATATCAAAGGGGAACACTAATTTCCTTCCCTTTCCCTGTTATGTGTATTTCACTATATTGCAGGAACAAAGCCAAATAATTTTAAACAGAATACCTGTCTGTCAGATTAATTTACATGTCAGTCTGTTTTTCTACCTATTCATTCTCCTTAGCAAATCACTCTTTCTACCTATACTCCACTTCTTTCCCCTCCAGTTGGAAAGAAACAAAATATTTGAACTCATATTTGAGTAATCACTCTTGTGATTCTCTCTGAGTGCATGGAATTATGATATAGACATTTCTATTATTAATCTGCCTTAATCGTGAGTTGATATTTCAGCAAACTTCAGGGGGAAAGCAGCAAGTTTCCCTCACCCCTGCACAAACATTGGCATATATCATATATCCTTTCTCCTATTCTTTTCTACTTGCAGCTCTCATCTAGGTAGTATGTAAAATCTAAAAAAATTGAAAAAATAATTTTTACTTAGCTAGTATTGAAGGATGTTGAAAAATAACAATGTAAGTACACATTAATTTTCCTCCTGCACAGTAACAAATATGCATAGAACAGGGAATAGTTAAAAATAGTAATGAAGGTATTAACACAAAAGAAACTGAAGCCATTCCTCAAGAAGCCAACAGTAGACCTATCATTTGGGCCTGCACTCTATTTACTAGGCATTTAGCCAAGGAGGGGAAAAAAGACATTCTATCATAAAGATATTTGCATTCAAATGTTTATAGCAGCACAATTCACAATTGAAAAGATGTGGAAACAACTCAAGTGCTCCTTGTCACAGGAATGGATTAACCAATTTTGATATATGTATAACATAGAATATTATCAGCCACAAAAGAGATGCAGAGTATGTATCTTTTATAATGACCTAGATGGAATTTGAGATCATTCTCCTACGTGAATTATCATAAAAATGGAAAAACAAACCTCACATCTACCCAGTACTAAATTTGAACTAGTAGGTTAATATCTACATACTTAAGTGAAAGAAAAGCTCAAAGAAATTCAACCAGGAGAGAGGAGGAAGAGGAAAAGGTTTTGGGTAAAATCCCACCCAATGTGTACATTGCAATAGTAAATGGCCTAATACCTGAATATAGGACACAGCTACAAACTGGACATTAACTTACAAATGCAGACTATGGAACCTGTTTGTATCCCCACATTAATCTGAATAGAAAAAAGAAAAGAGGAAATTGAATAGGAGGCAGAGAGTATGAAGAACAAATAGTTTATTTAAAAATAAGGAAAAATTATCTTGGAACATTTTATGACACCAATGAGAATATGTCCTAGATCTTTTGTTATTTTCTTCTTTTTGGCCTTAGGGAAAGTAAGTACAAACTTTAAAAAAAGCAAGCAGGGAGAAAGGAACTGTGAGTTGTGTTGACAGGTATTATAAAAGATGTTTTATCTACATGATTTTATTAAAGAATTAATTAGACCCTGTGTTGAAGACTTAACCTCATTTAGTCTTCCACATAGGCTTAAGAGGTAGGTCTAAATACCCCCATTACATAGATCAGATAACTGATGATCAGGGGGTGAAATAACTTCACAAATTTCTTAGGTAGTGAGAGTTTAATTCTTTTCCTTTCAAAGTGAAAGGACCTTTTCACTCCCTTTCACAGTATAGCAAAATCAAGAGCCTACAGAAAAGGGAAATGGTGTATGTCATGGGAAAAATGTAGACAGCGTGAATACATTCTGTCTGTGATCAAGACAAAATTTACAGGCAGCTAAGAGATAAACAATCACTAGACTGTTTGAAAATGAGCAAACATCAATAAGTTGTGAAATACTTTAAAATACATAAAAGATGCTGGGGAATGAGGTGGCTCCTGGCTATAATCCTAGCACTCTGGGTGGCCAAGGAAGGTGGATTTCTTGAGTTTAAGAGTTCAAGACCAGCCTGAGCAAGAGCAAGACCTCCATCTCTACCAAAATAGAAACATTAACTGGGCATTGTGGCTGGTACTCATAGTCCCAGCTTCTTGGGAAGGTAAGTCATAAGGATTGCTTAAATCCAAGAATTTCAGGCTCCTATGAGCTATGATGAAATCATGGCACTCCACCTCAGGGCAACAGAGTAAGATTCTGTCTCAAAAATAAATAAATAAATAAAATAAAGTAGCAAAAAGAGTAGAAATGGAATGATCCTAACATAAGGAAATGATAAATGCTTGAGGTGAAGTATACTCTAACCACCCTAAATTGATGATTACACATTGCATGCCTGTATCAAAATATAACATGTACCCCATAAACATATGCAACTATTACATATCCATAATAATTATACATAATAATTTTTAATTAAGAAAAAGAAACTGAAGCCAAAGCCAGTTTGGTATATAAATACTACATGTACTAGAAAAAGTTGGGCTGAGATTCATCCTGAAATATGAGTATATTCATTTCTTATTGCCACCATAATAAATTACCATGAAGTTATGAGGTTAAACAAATTATCACAAAGTTTAGAAGCATAAATATATTATCTTACAGTCCTATACATCACATGTCTTAGACAGTCTCACTGGGCTAACATCAGTGTGTCTGCAGGACTGAGTTCCTTTCGGTAGACTCTTGGTAAAAATTGTTTTCTTGCCTTTTTCAATTTCTAGATGTGGCCCACGTTCCTTTGTTCATGGCCCCATCTTCTGGTGTGAAAGTCAGCAATGATAGATTGAATCCTTCTTACGTTGCATCACTCTGACCTCCTTGTCTACCTTACATTTTTGCTGATAAAGTCTCATATGATTTAGATTGGACCCACCAAGGAAATCCAGAATAGTTTCTCCATCTCAATTTTAATCACATATGTAAAGTTCCTTTTGTCATAAAATTTAGCATACTCATAGGTGCTGGAGTTTAGGGTATAAATATTTTTGATGGGGACGTTATTTTGCTGAACACAATAAGTAAGTATGAGAAGCAAGTATGAGAAATATAGAAAGTATCAAAATGAATTTTAAAAACAACAAGACCCAACTGTATGTTGTCTATAAGAAATCTACTTCAAAAATAAAGACTTAGCTAAAAAGCAAATAAAATAAAATCCCCATTTCTAAAGAAAGCTGAAATAACTATATTGACTTCAGAGAGAGCAGAACAAGGAACATTTTATCAGAAACAACGAATTGTCACCTTTCCAAGAAGACCTAGTAAACCTAAACATGTACGTATCTGACAGAGCATCAAAGTATGTAAGGCGAAAGCTAACAGGCTACAAGGGGAAATAGAGAAATCCACTATTATTATTGAAGTCTTTAACACATTTCTATCTGTGTTTGGTAGTTCAAGCAGGCAGAAAATCAGTAAGGTCATAGTAAACTTGAATAGCACTATTCATCCACTTGATATAATTGATATTTATAGAATATTTCACTCAACAACAATAGCATCCATATTCTTCTCTAGCTCACATGAAACATTCATCAAGAAAGATGGTGAGGTGGTGCCTGTGGCTCAAAGGAGTAGGGCGCTGGTCCCATATACCCTGGAGTTGGAGGGTTCAAACCTGGCCCTGATCAAAAACTGCAAAAAAGAAAAAAAAAAGAAAGAAAGAAAGAAAGAAAAATGAAAGATGGTTGTTTAGGCTATAAAACACACTTTAAAAACTTTTAATAAAAAAGAAAATAAGGTATTTTCTCAGACAACAATGGAATTAAACTAGAAAACTAGAAACTAATAACAGAAAATAGCTTGTACACATTAATATTTGCTGATTAATCATACACTTCTAAGTAATGAATGTTCCCAAAAAGCCTCAACATGCTTTCTTTTCTTTCTTTTTTTTTCTTTTTGCTAAATGCAATTTATATTGAAATAAATTCAAATTAAAATGCAATCTATCAAAATTTGCAGGATGCACCAAAAGGAATATTTAGATTGAAATTTATGGTATTAAGTGTATACATTAGAAAAGAGAAAATATAGACATCTTTTACCTTAAGACATTAGGGACAAAAGAGTAATCTAAGCCTAAAGCAAGCAGAAGAAAAACATAAAATAAAAGCAGAAATCAATGGTAATGAAAACAGAAAAACAATAGCTAGAATCAGTGAACCAAAAGTTGTTTCTATGAAGAGATCTATAAAACAGATAAACCTCCCAGGATAAACAGTGACTAAGTGTTCACTATTTCTCCTAATTTACCTTCTGCATTGGCTCCACCAAACTTTGGTCAGAAATCTCTCCTCTCAACAAGAACGTTGGCTTACCTCAAAATCCAACCAAGCTCTAAAATACAGTTTCCCTTAACAGAACATCCTGAGTGAGAATCAGCTGACCAAAATGAAAGCAGAAACTCTGCCTGTCAGACCACCTTGGTTATGCTGCCTGCTATTACCACTCAATTTCCTCTCTGTGGTTCCTTCCCTGTTTCCCTGAAAATAAGACATCCTCTGAAAATAAGACCTACTTACAGGAAAGATAAAACGTCCCCTGAAAATAAGACCTAGCGCATCTTTGGGAGCAAAACTTAATATAAGACACTGTCTTATTTTCAGGGAAGTAGGGTATTAGGTCTAATACTAGAACCCTTCCTTAGAAAAGGAGTTTTTTGTTTGTTTGTTTGTTTTCTGTTTGATGTTGAGAAGTTTGTAGATTCTGAGTTTATAGTACTGTCCTTGTTGAAATAATCTTTTCAATAAGATCTCTTCTTACCTAAGTCTGGATTTGTTTTCATTTACTACCATGAAAAAAAAAAAAAAAAAAAGAGAGAGACAGAGAGAGAAGACATCAATTCCAAATCACTCTTGATTCTATGTCTATTAAAATGATAACAAAAGATAATAAACAGAATAGAAGAAATGTAACAACAAATGTCAAAAAATATGACAATAGATGAAACAGACCAATTCCCCAGAAGATGCAAATTACCAAAATAAAAAAGGTTAATAAATAGTTTGAGTAGGCCTATATTAAATCAATTGAATAAATAATTAATGACCTTCTAAATGAGTGGAAGGAAATTTTCAGGCAGGGGATGAACATGAACAAAGATCCTTACTTGGAAATAAATAGAGTTTGAGCAGAAAAGACATCAGGTCCCACGTGATTAAGTGTTACATAGAGACCCTCATTAAGTGTTGAATTTTAAATAATAATTTAACATTAAAATGTTAAATTTTAACACTTAATGAGACACGTAATGATGGTCTCTATTTGCTAACAAACACCAGTTAGCAATGAAGCTATAGAATCATAGGCAAGGGTCTCTTAAGAGACACTTCACAGATGCCACCATGAAGGAAGTGCCCCGTAGAACTATGTTCAATTGATTGTCAGTTTCTTGGCAGTCTGATAAGAAAAAGAAAAAATTATTTGTTCAGGAACTGACAGTGAACTTCAGCTGGATAGCATGAATTGGTAACAACACAAAGGGCTAGCACTTACAAAGAAAAGTCCATTGAATGGCTTTGGCACTTTAGTACAGGATTCAGAACAAAGGGCCCTTGTGAAGCTGACGTGATTAAGAGCTGCTGCTGAAAGTTCAAACTGGGGGCATGGCAGTGTGTCTGGAGGATATTTGCAAGCATTAATTCTTCACTTCATGTTACAAATTAGTTATAATCCCAAATTAGTGACAGGTCATTTCCCAGTTGTTTTATTTTGTTTTTGTTAATCTTTTGGAGATAATGAGCCAATTTTGTCACCAGAAAATTGTGAGAAACTCTGAGTTACCTTAGGACTAAAAGAGTGTAAATTGTATGGTGTGAGTACATGTGTGTATTATTGGAAGTAGGGGAGGGATGGAATGTTATTTGTAATAGAAAGGAAAAGGAGAAGGAGAAGGAGGAGGAGGAGAAAGAAGAAGAAGAAACAAAAAAAGGCCCTCTTAGCCAAGTGGCTTCTTAGATTAATATGAGAGCATAGATAAGAGTTAAATCAAGACAGAGACGGAAAATTGAAGTAAATTATCAGACCCAACTGCTACTTTTTTAAGAAATTCTACAATGTGCAGACAGAATTTCAAGGATTATTTCCCTCTCTCTGAATTTCTGTGCCCTGGCTATTTCATCAGACACTAGCCTAGCTACTGCTATGAAGGGACCTTGCAATTGTCATTCAAACCTTCAGTCATTGGATGTTAAAACTTAGAAACTATCCAGGTGAGCCTGATCTACTTACATAAGCCCTTTAAAAGACAAAGAAGAAGGCAGAAGAGGAAGTCAGAAAGATTTGAAGCACAAGAAAGACTTAAAATGCTATTCTGGATAGAGAGACCTATACGAAAAAGAAAAAGAATTCAGGAGACCTCCAGGAGCAGTCAGTGAGCCCAGCAGCTGACAAGGAAGTGGGGAACTCAAATCTATAATCACACACACCCACACACCCACGCGCGCGCGCACACACACACACACACACACACACAGAATTTGTTCTACAACTTGAATGAACTTGAAGATAAAGTCTTCCTCCACATGTCCATTCATCTGGATGAATTCAGTCTGGCAACACCTTGATTTCGACCTTGTGATGCCCCTAGCAGAGACAGGCTGAGCTGACCAGAATTTCTGACCTACAGAAATAGAGAATAACTGGGGAGAATTTTTAACTACTAAGTTTTTGTAATTTTTTTATGCAGCAATAGAAAACTAGCACAATTTCTTCCCCATGTTCCTGCATAATTCTAGATCACTGGCATATGTTCAAGTGACTGTGATGTAGTTGCTCAATAAATAGAAACTAAAATAATTATTGTTATATTCTAAGGATGTACAGCAATTTGACTTCTACATGTATTTTAATTGAATAAACTCTACATTGTATAAAAGGGATGATGTCATTATATTTTACTAGAACTGTTTTGAGTAATGAGCTGCTTGGCTAAGATGCAGGACTTCCCCCTTCCACATTTGTATTAGTTATAAACCTACATTTCTCTTTTTTAAACATTTTTCTTTTTAAAGATCACTAGGAATTTACATGTCTTAGAGCTTGCCAATCTTTTAAAAATTCTCCTAAACTCAAACTACAAAGGAATGGGTATTTCATTCAAGCTGTTGTAAGAAGTGCCTCAGAGAGTCTCCTGAGCTTGATGAATTAAAAAGACACCTACAGTGCATCTTAGAATGGGTACAGGCAAAACTTACTAAAGGCAGAATACAAATGTCTACATACAATAACTAAGAAAATGCCATGAAGGCTACGTTGAACAGTTTGATGAGAATATTTCAGATTGTATATGAAACCAACATTGTACCCCTTGATTGCACTAATGTACACAGCTATGATTTAACAATAAAAAAAAAAGAATGGAAGAAAAAGTATCCAATGTACTCAGCTCTACTATGAAACTAATTTATAGCTTTCATATGAAAGCTATAACCCAATTATAGCCCAAGAATATGGGGAAAGGGGAAAGGGAAGTGAGGGGAGGGGGGAGGATGAGTGGAGGGAGGGAAATTGGTGGGACCACACCTATGGTGCATCTTACAAGGGTACATGTGAAACTTAGTAAATATAGAATATAAATGTCTTAATACAAAAACTAAGAAAATATCATGAAGGCTATGTTAACCAGTTTGATGAAAATATTTCAAATTGTATATAAAACCAGCACATTGTACCTCATGATTGCATTAATGTACACAGCTAAGATTTAATTAAAAAAAAAAAGAAATATGAACAGAACTTTCTCCAAAGAAGACAGACAAATGTCTAACAAATACATGAAAAAAATGTTCATCATCCTTAATTTCAGAGAAATGCAAATTAAAATCACCTTGAGATATCATTTAACCTCAGTGAGAGTAGCCCACATCACAAAGTCCCAAAGCTGCAAATGTTGGTGAGGATATGAAGAAAAGGCAACACTTTTACACTGTTGGTGGATTGCAAACTAATACAGCCTCTTTGAAAAGAAGTATGGAGAATCCTTAAAGAACTAAAAGTAGATCTTCCATTTGCTTTCGCAATCTCAGTAAGAGGTATGTACCCAGAAGAAAAAAAATCATTTTACCATAAAGACATATATGCTCTCAAATGTTTATCCTAGCTCAATTCACAATCGCCAAGATGTGGAATCAACCCAAGTGCCTATCAATGCATGAATGGATTAATAAGCTTTGGTATATATATACCATAGAATACTATTCAGCCATAAAAAGATGGAGACTTTACATCTTTTGTATTAACTTGGATGAAGTTGAAGAATATTCTACTTAGTAAAGTATCACAAGAATGGAAAAGCAAATATCCAATGTACTCAATTCTAATACAAAACCTATAGGCAAACAAATACACACCCACACAAAAGAAGAACATAAACTCACATAGGGGGAAGGAGGAATGAAGGGAAGAAGAGGGGAGAGAGGAGGATTGGTGTGCTCTTAACAGGCACAATGTAAGGGTATATGGCACATTTCCTGGGAGAAGGGCACAACTACAACTTGGACTCTACCTAACAAATCCAAACAATGTAACCTAATTGTACCGTCATAGTAACCTAAATTAAAAATAAAAGAGATAATTAAGTTAAAATGAGGCTCTCGGGTGTACCCTAATCTAGATCTGACTGGTATCATTATAAGAAGAAGAGGGCATGTAGCAGGGACAGAGGGAAAGCACCATGTAAAGAAAGTAGCCATCTGAAAGCCTGGGAGGAGGCCTCAGAAGAAATCAATCCTGCTAAGACCTTGATCTTGGACATACCTCCTCTAGAATTACGAGAAAATGAATTTCTGTTGTTTAACCACCCAATGTGTGGTATTTTGTTATGGCAGCCCTAGTAAGCAAAGACAATGCCAGTGGGTATGGCATGATGAGAATGTTCTAAAATTAGATAGTAGAGATGGTTGCACCCCTCTATGAATATACTAAAACCATTGAGTGGCACACCTTACAAGGATGTAATGTAGAATGTGAATTCTACCTCAAGAAAGCTTTTTAAAAAGGACCTCACCCGGTAGCAGAGAGGACTAGAAAGACACACACCTAAACGGTTTCTGATGGAAGGCCCTTGTTTTGGCCTCCCACATCTCTTAGCCAGGAAGAGATTTGAGGTCTCTAGTTCTCTCTTCTCATAGATCTAGAAACTTCTAGTTTCAAATTGCAAATAAGAAACATGATAACCAATTTGATTCTCTATTCCACATAGTGTAATGGTATCCTGTTGCTGACATAAAAAATTATCAAAAACTACGTGGCTTCAAACAACACACATTGCTTATCTTATAGTTCTGTAGATCCAAGGTCTGGCACGGCCTCACTGGGCTAATGTCAAGGTGTCAGTAGGATTGCATTCCTTCTGGGGACTCCAGGGAAGAATATGTTTCCTGCCTCTTCCACCTTCTCTTAAAGGTCACCCACATGAGCTTGGGGGCCCTTAGCTTTAAAGGGGCCCTCTTCAAAGACAGCCATGCCAGATTAAGTCTTCAGTATGGCATTACTGTCCTTTTCTCCTATAGTTGTGTCTTCTCTTTTGCCTCCACCGTCCACTGTTAGGGATCCTTGTGACTACATTGGGCCTAATGGTACAAGTGTAGAATGTGTGAAAGTCTCCCTATTTTAAGGTCATCTGATTGGCAACCTTAATTAACTCCCCTGGGCCATGTGACCTACATATGCATAGGCATTAGGGTTGGGTACACATAGGGATGGGCATGAGGGGTACATTTTGCACATAAGTAATCTGTTTTTTTCTGCCTGGAAGCTGAAAAGAATTTCTTGTTATCCTTAGAGTTTATATATTTCATCAAAGTGCAAAAACAGAAAAGCCCATAAAAATAATTAAAAGTTAGCATAGAAGTATAAAAATTCTCTCCTAGATAACTGTTACCTTAAAGAAGAAATCAACATTAAAACTACAAATTAATAAGACATTAATGAAAATGAGGAAACTTTGCAGCAACACCTGTGGGATGCAGCAGTAGCAGCAGTAGCATACCTTACATGCTATTTTATTATTATGCAGCAAAGAATTATATAAATGAATGATGCATTGACTTAAAACACAACAAAAGAAATAAAAAGAAATTATGAGGAGGTAAAGAATGACATTGAAAGCTGAAAACAATGAATTAGATTAAAATAAAAACCCCGAAACATAAAATTTAAATCTGCTACTTCGCAAAGAAAGAAAATTGAGGGTGGTGCCTGTGGCTCAGTGGGTAGGGCGCTGGCCCCATATACCAAGGATGGCGGGTTCAAAACGGCCCCGGCCAAACTGCAACAAAAACCCAGGCGTTGTGGCGAGCACCTGTAGTCCCAGCTACTCCAGAGGATGAAGCAAGAGAATTGCCTAAGCCCAAGAGTTGGAGGTTGCTGTGACTTGTGATGCCATAGCATTCTACTGAGGGCAATAAAATGAGACTCTGTCTCTAAAAAAAAAAAAAGAAAGAAAATTGAAAATCCAAAGTCCAAGAAAAGAAAGCAAAGAACACTAGGAATGAGAAAGGAGTAAATGAGAGTAAATTGATTGCAATTAATTAACATAATATAATTTTACCATAATATAAGTATGTTATTGCATTTTTATTTCAATAAATTTGAGGATCTCCATGAAAGGGATGGTTTTCTTAAAAATGAAATAGGCAGAAATGTTGGTAACAGGTAAACTTAAAGTAGGCAGAACCCTAAAACCAAACTGGGACCTGGGGCACCAGGATTGTTAAGGGTTGGGGGAAACCAGCCACCTTAGACCCTCCTTGGAGAGGTGTTGTATGTCTATGAATAATAGAGCAGACTCCTGGTGGGATGCCAGCTCCCAAAATTGCACAGGAGCCCAGCAGGATGAGCCTGCTCTGCCCCACTCACTGTGTGGCTTTGGGCAGGCGTGTGCCCTTTGGGGTCTTAGTTTCCTCCAGAAGTAGCTTCATGATAGTAGACTCTGGAGCCCCATGTGGCAATTGGAGGTGGCTAGGGAAAGGGGTATAGGGGAGGAGGAAGGAATAAGCATAGGGTGAGAATGTTTCTGAGTCACCTCCACCCTCTGTGCAGCCAGCCCAGCCACATTCTCTACCATATTTCAGAGTGGATTTTCCTATAAGACTTTATCTGAAGAAAACATTTCACTGTTTGTGTTAATCAGGATTTTTCAGAGGAAAAAAAACAACAACAATAGGATATACAGTATATAGATATATGTAATAGAAAGAGATTTATTATGGATTGGCTCGTGTGATTATGGAGGCTGACAAGTGCCACAACCAGCTGGCAGTAAGTTGGAGACACAGGAAAGCTGGCATAGCTCTGGTCTAAACCTGAAGGCCTGGGAACCAGAGAACATAGTGGGGCCAACAATGTAAGTCCCAGTTCAGTCTCGTAGGCCTGAGAACTGGGAGCTTTAATGTTCAAGGGCAGGGGATCAATGTCCCAGCTCAAACAGAGAGAGAAAATTCACCCTTCCTATATTTTTGGTTCTGTTCAGGCCCTCAATAAATTGGGCAATGCCCTCCTGCATTGGTAAGATCCATCTTCTTTACTCAGTCTACTGATTCAGATGCTAATTTCTTCTGCCCTCACAGATACAACCAGAAATAATGTTTTACTAGCTATCTGGGCATCCCTTAGCCCAGTCAAGTTGACTCATAAAATTAATCACCTCATTGTTAAAATAAGTTTGAAAGCCAGATGTTCCCCCAAACCCCAAGTTGCTATCAGCTCTGACCTTTTCACAACATTCGCCTGCCAAAGTTCATTGGTTTTCCTCTGATAACTTCTTTGGTTTTTTAGAATTTTAAAGCTGTTCATAATTTAGCCCTTAAATGGAAATGAGTGTGTGTTCATAAGTGTGAGTGTGTGTGTCTAATCTCCTTCTTTTACAAAACCACTGCTTAATTTGGAACATAATTTAAACTTGCTTTCCCCAAATGACCTAGAACTTGGCAAGAACACAGAGGCTGATGGGCCTGCGAGGTGGGTAGATAGCTTCCTCACACATGCCTGACTTTCTTCTTGGAGAATGATGAGGTTTACAGCCTTTTGGTAAAAATAGCTTTGTGTGGCTTCCGCCAGGAAGACACTTAACAAGGGAGAGAGGATTAGTTTGCTAAAAAAGAAAATCCTACCAAATTGCTACCACAATTTTGGAATTCATTTTTGCAAAAACTATCTGGAGACATAAAGATGTTCTTGCCTGCTAACTCAGTAATTCCACTCTTAGTACTTGCACCCCCCACCCTAATAAATTTAACTTAAAGAAAAGCTCATTGGACTTAGCTGTTCACTCCAGTCTCTGCCATAGTGAATCACCAGAAGCAGGAAAAGATACTTAGGGTTAAGGGCAAAGGGTTGTGTTATACAAGTTCAAAGGCTCACCCTGCCATTCACAGGCCCATTCATTCGTATGTTCAGTGAACACTTATTGATCATCTGTGGGTGCTGGGCACTGTGGTAGGTGCCGAGGAAGGAAGAGTGAACAAGATGCAGAACATTTTCACCATGGGGAGCTCTCTGACATAGGGCTACAAGCCAGTAAACAGATGGCTTCAATCCAAAGCCAGGAGGGAAGTACAAGGGCAGTGGGGATATGTAGGAGGGACCAGAACCCAGGCTTGGCACTCAGGGAAGGTTCACCAGAGGAAGTGACTTTTAAGCTGAGTTATGAGAGTTATGGTAGTTGGCCAGGAGCAATAGGAGGAAGAGTGTGGGGGCAGAAAGCATAGGTAAAGCCTAGGAGGCAACAGAGGGTGTTTCATGGTTTGCAGGGGGTAGGGGAGTGGAGGTGGAGAGGTGGGGGGGGGGAGGAAGAGAGAAGCTCAGTGTTGGAAGGAGAGAGAGATGGTGCTGGAGAGGCCCACAGAGCTGACTGAACGGGCTCTGTTTGCAACAGAGCTTTTTCCTAAGAGCCACTAAGAGGTTTTAAGCAGGATAGTGAAATGGTCAGATTTATAGTTTGGAAGGCTCACTCAGACTGTCTGGAGAAGGGCCGGCATGGCTACAGCCAGGTTAGAGACAGCATCCATAGAGGCACAGCATGAACATATGCCATGGCACCTGTAGGGCAGAACCCTCTTGTATTAGAGGGGCTGAATGCGCAGTGGCTCACACCTGTAATCCTAGCACTCTGGGAGGCTGAGGGGGGTGGATTCCCTGAGCTTAGGAATTCCAGACCAGCCTGAGCAAGAGTGCGACCCCTGTCTCTACTAAATAGAAAAGACTAGTAGTGGCTAGCACCTTAGTCCCAGCTACTTGGGAGGCTGAGGCAGAAGGATCACTTGAGCCCAAGAGCTTGAGGTTGCTGTGAGTCATGATGACACCACACTACTCTATACTCTACACAGAGCAGCAAAGTGAGACTCTTTCCAAAAAAAAAAAAAAAAAAAAAAGAGAGAGAGAGGCAGAATGGAATAGCGGTTGAATAAGCTGAAGTCCCAACTTCTTGCTGTGTGACCCTTAGTATGTTAACTAACTTCTCTGTGTAAAAGGCAGATGGTAATGATAGTAAGACACTTCATAGGGCTGTTGAGAGTGTTGAAGGCATTGCTATGTGTAAGGCACCTCCAGTGGCGTCTGGAGTGGGGTAAGTACTCTGTAAGTGATGCTGTTGGAGTTGTCACCATTAGTGACAGTTTGCTGACATAAGTAGTGAGTGGATCAAAGAGAGGGGTCCAGAGGAATGCCCACATTCCTGGCTTGGACAGTTGGGAGGATGGCGTACAAGGTTCAGGGGAGAAGTAGATGAATTGGGTCTGAGGCATGTGGAGATTGAGACACCTGTGGAGTAAGAAGATAGAGACATCCTGTGGGCTGTGAAACAGGAACTTGTAAAGCTAAGGAGACAGGTTGTGCCAAAGATAACAAGTGGGCTTTGTAAGGGTTAAAGAGGCAACTGAGCCTCTGGGAGCTGATGACATAGCTCAGGAACAAGGTGGAGAGAGAAGAGAGAAGGGCCCAAGAGCAATCCCTACAGTAAAGGGATGGACCAAGAAGGTTTTCTTTTTAATGGGGAAGATTTGAAACTGTTTAAATATTGATGGAAAGAATCTATAGAAAGCAAGTATATGGTGGAGAAATAGCACTCAATAAGGTTGGCCTTTATCATTCTTTCCTACTATCATCACCACCATCACCACTACCATCAACATCACTATGACCGTCATCATGGCCACCCTATCATCATCAACATGAGAAGACTGGTCAAGGAGCAATTGGTAGTGATTATGGCATTGTGTTATGCAGCTGTTGTAGTTATTTACAGCAAAGTAATAATAACATGGGAAAATGCCTGCAAAGTTACATGAATAAAGCAAATATAAATATACAATTTATGCACTGTATATGCAATATGTTAACCATAGAAACACATCCAAAAATCTACTCACAGGAAAAACAAAATACAGGAAAGAGATGCATTAGGAAGGAATAGTGCTATTTCAGGGTGGTTGGAATGTGGTTCGGCTCCTTTCTGAATTTGTTATGAGTCTCTATTAGTTGTATCATTAAAAAGTATGGTAACCTTTAATTTATAAAAAGTAACAAATAAGGGCAGTTGTGACCCTACTAAGGCACAGTGACCTTGGGCACATCCCTGCTCTCCAAGGGCTTTATTTCTATGTCTATTAAAAAAGGGGAGCTGAGGGTGGCGCCTGTGGCTCAGTGGGTAGGGCGCCAGCCCCATATACTGAGGGTGGTGGGTTCAAACCTGGCCCCGGCCAAACTGCAGCAAAAAAATAGCTGGGCGTTGTGACAGGTACCTGTAGTCCCAGCTACTTGAGAGGCTGAGGCAAGAAAATCGCCTGGGCCCAAGAGCTGGAGGTTGCTGTGAGCTGTGTGACGCCATGGCACTCTACCAAGGGCGACAAAGTGAGATTCTGTCTCTACCAAAAAAAGAGGTGGGGGGGCTGAACAAAACAACATTTTTCCAAATGTGTGCTCTCAGAGCCTTAGGCCCAGTGATGTCCTAGGAAGGAAAGGCTGTGCGAGGGACCTGGTATCTGCAGCTGGCAATGTCCCCAACTGGCTGCAAGCCTCGGGACCCCACTCTGCCACACTTCACTCTCTGCTGTGCAGACTGGCGCTGGGCAGTGTGCAGGTTGTCAGTGGTCAGCCCATTCTCTTTTCAGGAGCCACTCTCTGGGGGCCCTGGGAATAACCTAAAAGATACAGAAGCCCACAAAGCTCATGACATCAGTCTCTCTAGCCTAGGGAGTCTGGCAATTTCCTAGTTCAGGACTGGTAAGGAGGGAGAAATTTCCCCCAAATGTTATAACCAAATTCTTTTCCAGTATCTGCATTCTGCCCTTCCAGTTGTCACTGCAACTCACCCTATAAACAAGAGAAGAAAGGTTTTCGGTCCTCCTTTGCCTAGGGGGCTAGTTCTAATGTCACAGAAAGTTACTCACTGGACCCTGAGGGGCTCCAGTTACCTGGGTTTATGTGAGGGTGAGGCTGATCACTATCGAGGAATGTGGGCCATGGTCTAAAGGAGTTGGCTGGGAACACTGGAAGGGCAGAAAAGCCCCTGTGCACTTTGTCTCCCTCATTCAGAATTTGGCCTTGAAGCCATTCCTAGCAGACACTGGGGTTGGCAGGGGTTGTTGGAGAATTACTTGGCCTCTGAGTTTCCTTTAACTTGTTTTTATGTTAAGCCTCTGTATGAGTAACCTTTTCCTACAGCATTTCCCAAGATGGTATGTATGGAACTTTGATCCCTGGACCAAAAATCAGTGCCTGGGAGCAAAGTGTCCAAGTATCCAATGCTCAAGTTGGGGAAATGCCCAACTTTATAATAACAGAACTTTACATGCCTTTCATGGGAGATTTGCACTCAAATCTCTCTCCCTCCTCTATTCGGTATGCAGCACATTCTAAAATTATCTGGAAACCCTCTATTAGCAACCCCTCAAACAGTGCCCTGTGGAAACGAGTCTGAGAATGCTGGTGTGGAATGCGGATTGTGCAAACTGGGAGTTCTACCCTTAACTCTGGTACTGACTAGCTCAGTGACCTTGAGCTAATGCTTCAATTTCTCTATCCCTCTTTCTTTACCATCTCTTTAATGATCCTACCTCTCTGGGCTGTTGTACAAATGAGTTGAAATGACAACTCCAAACGTGGGGGAGGAAGTAGAACAACAGGAATGCTCCCACACTCCCACACTGCTAGTACAGCTGCTGTGGAGGACAATTTGGCAATATTTAGTGCATGCCCTAGAAACTCAGTAGGCCCACTCCTGAGTAGAGATCCCAGAGAATACACTGCACATACACACAAAGCAACTGTACAAGAATGTTCATGGTTATGTAACCGGATGTGGAAGTGACATTTCAGCTGTGGAGTCAAATCTGACAGATATGGCATTTCAAAGGCACTGCTGGGCTGTGGCAGAGGCCAGAAAAGAGACTCCCAAGAAACCTCTTAGATCCATGTTAAGAGTATAAAAGGGTTAGGAATTAAAATTTTTCAAAAGTATTTGAAGGAAAGTTGATATAAAAGCTCCTTTCCTCAAGGGGGAAGAGTGATGCTTGCTTCTGCTCCATCCTAAGCAACTCATAGAGCCTGACGTACGTCCTCTAGAATTTGTGGATGAGCGGCTGAAAAGTCC
This sequence comes from Loris lydekkerianus, assembly GCA_963574355.1. Taxonomy (NCBI): domain Eukaryota; kingdom Metazoa; phylum Chordata; class Mammalia; order Primates; family Lorisidae; genus Loris; species Loris lydekkerianus. The sequence goes on along the minus strand of CAUYPK010162959.1, from coordinate 1,196 downwards.
AAAGACAAGAGGGTGGCTCTCAGCCAGGTACAGAGGGAAGGCTGAGTGTGGGAGGTGGAAACTGCCCCTCACAGTACCAAGGCATGGGTGGCACAAGTGTTTTCATAGACAGTTGTGATTTTCCCAGCAAGGATGGGCATGGGTCATCTAAGATCCTGTCTAACAGGGCCACCTGCAGAGGCAATGAGATTTCTGCAGACAGGAGGCCCAGGATGGCAGACTTCCATATGCTTTGGGATTGCTGGCAGGAACCCATTAGCAATGGTGGTGTTCTCCAAGAGTCTCTGAAGGCTCTCTTAAGAAGGGCCAGTTGAAACACACCCCAGCTCCCCAGCACAGACCCATCTGTAAGTTGGAGAGAGGAGGGCAGTGCCCTGCTTTCTGGCCTCCAGGAGGTGCACCTGTAGTTGGCCACAGGGGTTGGGAGAAAGGATGTTTTACGTTTAATCCACAAAGATTTTATTTTTAATAGACAACTTTTCTTTATTTTGTACATTCTGGAGTACTTATCACAATGCCTTGCATATAGCTAGCATTTAACATAAAATTATTATTAATGAGATATAATTATTTTTTATTTTGACTAATTTTATTTATTTATTTATTTATTTATTTATTTATTGTTAAATCATAGCTGTGTACATTAGTGCAATCAAGGGATACAAGGTGCTGGTTTCATATACAATCTGAAATATTCTCATCAAACTATTCAACGTAGCCTTCATGGCATTTTCTTAGTTATTGTATGTAGACATTTGTATTCTGCATCTAGTAGGTTTCACCTGTACCCATTCTAAGATGCACCATAGGTGTGGCCTCATCCATTACCCTCCCTCCATACTAACCTCCCCCCTCCCTTCGCCTCCCTTGGCCCCTTCCCCATATTCTTATGCTATAGTTGGGTTATAGCCTTCATATGAAAGCTGTAAATTAGCTTCATAGTAGGGCTGAGTATATTGGATACCTTTTCTTGTTTTTTTATAATTTATTTATTTATTTTTTATTGTTAAATCATAGCTGTGTAGAGAGGATTAAAGATGGCGGCTGAGTAACAGCTTCCCTGCAACTGGGCACAGCGAGTCTGGGGAGACAGGACTCCAGGCATCTCTGGCCGGTGGGATCTGCCTATAATCATCCCTTTGAGGATACAGGGAGCCAGCAAGGGACTTCTGGACCCCAAGAGGAGGACAAAAACA
>CAUYPK010162958.1:0-27553 GCA_963574355.1 Loris lydekkerianus | reverse complement strand
ACAATTGTGAAATTGCCAGGAAGGCTATGTTAACCAGTGTGATATAAACGTGTCAACCGGTCTGTGAAACTAATGTATGATGCCCTATGATCATACCATTGTACATAGCTATGATTTAATAAAAAAAAAAAAGAAAGAAAGTTAAAAAAAAAATAAATAACAAGAAAAATAAACAAAATAAGCTAAATAGGTTTGCCAGAATCACTACAAATGCCAAGTAAAAATACAAAGTATTTTCTGAAGTAATAATAGATAGAATGATAATCCAGTTTATGAATAGTTATTTCTGCAAAAGAGAACCCATCAAATGGAAGAGAAAAATAACCTATCATAGAGGAAAATTTTCTCCCAAATTAAGGAAAAATGGAATGAACAGAGTAAAGAAACATATCATGTACTATAAAAAAATGATGTGAAATGATTACTAGTAAGTTATACCATGGTAAAGTGACAGAATTTCAAGATAAAAGAAAAATAATTCTAAAGGTCAAGTTCCTTTGGGGAGAGTCAGAGTGGCTTCAGATTTTCCACATCAAAATGCAAAGGTAAAGAAATAATAGCTGCACAATTTACAGGGAAGTAAAATTTGACTCAAAATAGTATAAAGTACACAAGTAAAACCTTCCATAAGTTAGAATTTAGGTAATAGAACACTCAGGAGGCTTTTCAAGGAGAAGGAAAAGGAACTACTTGATACCAAATCCAACCAACCAAGATGCTATAGTAAAAGGTGAAATTGCAGTAAACTGCTAAAAATAAAACTCACCTCCTTCTAAAATTGGAGTGACTGCCCCAAAATATATCATATTATTTTGTTTTGCACATGGCACTTATTATACTACTCTCTGAAATTATTGTATTTGTGAGTGCAAAGATTCTATCTTGGCAATCAGTGTGTGCTCAACATCTAGAACATTGCCTGGTACAGACTAGGCTCCTCATAAATAAATAAATATACATATATATATACACACACACACATATATATATGACAGAATGAATGAACTATCATATTTACATTTAACAACTTAAATGTAATTTTAAAATTATAAAAGTATAATGAATATAAAATTAAATATATATATATATATATATACATGGTAACTTAAAATTATAATGTAAAGGTATTGATAGACATGAGTGATTATCTTAGACATTTATGGATACTATGTTAAAATTCATAGACTAGGTGGCTTACACACGCACAACAGAACATTTTACTCACATTTCTGGAGGCTGGAAGTCCAAGATGGGTGCCACTGTGGTCAGGTTGTGATGAGGGCCATTTCCTTGTTAGCAAACTGCCAATTTCTTGTATTCTCATATGGCGGAAAAAAGCTAGAGACTCCTTGGTGTGTTTTTTATGAGAACACTAATCTCATTCATGAGAGGTCAACTCTTGTGACTTAATTACCTCCCAATCTTCCACCTCTTCGTACCATCACATTGAGGGTTAGGATTTCAACATATAAATTTGGAGAAGATGTAAACACTTAGTTCATGGTGATAACACTGTAAAATCATTATGTGACTTACAGTCTTTGCCATATTATTTATATCAATGATTTCTCACCACTTCTGGTTTATGTGCTATTAATACAAATACTCACAGCCTACCCGATGGCTGATGGCTTCTCTTTGCTGGACCAAACAGTAGAGTGATGCTCTGAGAATTAAGTGCTCTCTTCTGATTCTGCAAAGCACTTTCCTGTGCCACACCTGATTATGCTGCTTTGCTTGATGTCTTTTCTGTTCTGTGATCATCCCACTTCAACGCACCCAAATCTTTGGATACATTCTGTCCAGTACTTGGCCCCTCACGTTGTCTCATTAATTAAATGTTACGTATCCATAGTTGAAATCAATATATAAAGCTGAAGCAGGTAGTAAGGCAGTTAGAAAGTGGAGCATGAATGCACTTATGATTACAAATTCGTATTTGGCAGATTTGTTCATTGCTGATGAGATTGCCACTTGTAGGATAGTATATCACTTGTAGGATAATATACTGAATGTTAGCCTTAAGTCTGATGAGTGAGTAAAATCTAAAATGATCAGTGTGTGGAAATTGGCAGGTTTTTAATCATTTTTTTCCAGATTTCTATAACATCTCAACTTTTTTCTCTATGTAGTTAACTATAATCCACCAATTTAAACATCAATGATATGCTCCCCTTTTCAAGAACTCTAGTAACTAGGGGAAAAATTAAATTTTAACTTAGGAACTATTAGGAATAGCACTTTGAGGAATAGATAAGTCTTAAAAGAGTCAAAAATGAAAGAGAATGTAATTCCATCAGAGAGCACTACTTGATTCAAAGCTTAGAATCATATGTTTTTAAAGCAACTTTGCACCTGCTTATGAAGTGCCTGGTTGTATGCAAGGTGCTAAATAATGAACATGGGTATAAAAATAACCAGTCTACTCACCTGGGTTGCCATCCTGTGAAGTTCTCAGTTTTGAAGGAAAGCAAGCCTCTTTTTTTTTTTTTTTTTTTTGAAAAAGAGTCTCACTTTGTCACCCTGGGTAGAGTGCTGTGGCATCACAGCTTACAGCAACCTCAAACTCTTGGGCTTAAGAGATTCTCTTGCCTCAGCTTCCCAAGCAGTTGGGACTACAGGCACCCACCACAACACTCGGTTATTTTGTTGTTGTAGTTGTCGTTGTTTGGCAGGCTCTTGGCCGGGTTTGAACCCACCAGCTCTGGTATATGTGCATGGCACCCTAGCCACTGAGCTATAGGCGCCCAGCCGAAAGCTAGCCTCTTAAATAAAGAATTACAACACAATAGGATAATGCTGATGATTACAGTTAAAATTTTAGAGAAAATAATGAATGTAACTTGGAGGCTTGATAGTTATATGTTAGTGGAGATTTGAGTGTAGAACATTTGGAAATTAGGGTATGATTAGATCATGGAAGGCCTTGCATACCAGTCTAGGGAATGTGGACTTGATCTTCTAGGACTAGGTCATAGGGAGCCATTGGAGGTTTATAAGATCGTAGAGTGGTAGAACTAGATCAGAGCTTTAGAAAGTTAACTTGTGGGGGTCACATAAAATAAATTGGAGTAGAAAGTATTCAGAAATACAGGGTGCACAGATTAACATAGGCACAGTTGATTATAACATTACTTTTTTTTTTTTTTTTTTGACAGAGTCTTGCTGTGTCACCCAGGTTGGGATGGAGTGGTGCAATCATAGCTCGCTGCAGCCTAAAAATCCTAGACTGAACTGATTCTTCCTCCTCCAATCTTAAACTTTCAAAGTGCAGGGATGACAGGCATAAGTCACTGTGTCACTGTGCCTGGCTGGCACGTTACCTTTTAAAAACCACAGTGAAATACTACAAATGGCAAGTGACGTCCTCTCACAATTTAAGAGTGTGTGAGTAATAATCTCACTAAAACAGCAATCTTTTACAGTGGGAAAACTGAAAATTGATACAATGTAGTTGAACCAGAAACCAGTAAATGAAAAGAAGTAAATAGTAGGTAAAAGGACTAAGCTCTTAAAGGAAGGAACAGTGGGAATTAAATGGCCCCCTGGAGAGGAAAAGAAGACACTTTGCTAAGTTAGGACACTGAGCAGAATGGTAAAACCTTAGCATGATTGTATAGTCTGTCCTAGTAAAGAGTGAAGCTCCTTCAGAATACCCTTTTTTATAGTGCCTTGAATTATTTATTTATTTTTCTTATTAAATCATAGCTGTGTACATTAATGAAATCATGGGGCACCATAAGCTGGTTTTATATACAATTTCACATATTTTCATCACACTGGTTAACATAGCCTTCCTGGCATTTTCTTAGTTATGGTGTTAAGACATTTATATTCTACATTAGGTAAGTCTCACATATTCCCTGGTAAGATGCACTGTAGGTGTGATCCCACCAATTACCCCCCCTCCACTTATACTCCCCCTTCCTCTCTCCTCCCGTTCCCCATCTTCTTAGGCTATAATTGGATTATAGCTTTCAGATGAAAGCTATAAATTGGTTTCATAGTAGGGCTGAGTACATTGGATACTTTTTCTTCTATTCTTCAGATACTTTGCTAAGAAGAATATGTTCCCCTCCATCCATGTAAACATGTAAGAGGTAAAGTCTCCATCTTTCTTTAAGGCTGCATAATATTCCATGGTGTACATATACCACAATTTATTAATCCATTTGTAGGTCAGTGGGCTCTTGGGCTTCTTCCATGATTTACCAATTATGAGTTGGACTGCAATAAACATTCTGGTACAAATATCTTTCTTATAATGTGATTTTTGGTCTTCTGGATATGTACTTAGTAGAGAAATTGTAGGATAGAAAGGCAGGTCTATTTTTAGATCTCCATGTGTTCTCCAAACATCTTTCCAAAAGGAACTGGTTTGGGGATTTTGTGATGTGGGCTAATCTTACTGGAGTTAGATGATATCTCAAACTAGTTTTGATTTGCATTTCTCTGATGATTAAGGATAATGAGCATTTTTTCATATGTCTGTAGGCCAGGGGTGGCGAACAAGTTCGACACAAAGAGCCAAAATTTTAAACTGTGAGAGTCAGAGAGCCACACCACGCAGTGACCTGCCAAAACAGACAAACACTCTCACAAAAGCATATAATTTTAACAATAATATATTAAACACATAATATTACATGCTCAGTCAGGTGTTTTTTGTTGCCTTGTTCGCCACCCCTGCTGTAGGCCATGCGCCTATCTTCTTCAGAGAAGTTTCTCTTCAAGTCCCTTGCCTAGCCTGAGATGGGATCACTTGTTCTTTTCTTGCTAATACGTTTGAGTTCTCTGTGGATTCTGGTTATTAAACCTTTGTTGGAGACATAAAATGCAAATATCTTCTTCTATTCTTAGGACTGTCTGCTTTCTTTACTTACTGTGTTCTTGCCTGTGCAGAAGCTTTTTAGTTTGATCAGATCCCAGTAATGTAGTTTTAGTGTTGCTTCAAATGCTCGGGGGTGGGAGAGGTCCTCCTCATAAAATATTCGCCTAGGCCAATTTCTTCAAGAGTTTCCCCTGCACTTTCTTCTAGTATTTTTATATTTTCATGTCTTAAGTTTAAATCTTTAATCCAGTGAGAGTCTATCTTAGTTAATGGTGAAAGGTGTGGGTCCAGTTTCAGTCTTCTCCAGTGCGTTCACCCAGCACCATTTGTTAAATAGGGAATCTTTTCCCCACTGAATGTTTTTAATTTGCTTGTCAAAGATCAAATAATGGTAAATAGCTGGATTCATCTCTTGGTTCTTCATTCTGTTCCATACATCTACCTCTCTTGTTTTTGTGCCAGTAACATGTTGTTTTGATCACTATCAATTTATAGTATAGTCTGAGGTCTAGTAGCGTGATTCCTCCTGCTTTGTTTTTATTTCTGAGTAATGTCTTGGCTATTCGAGGTTTTTTCTGATTCAATATAAAATGAAGTATTTTTTTGAGATCTTTAAAGTATGACAGTGGAGCTTTAACAGGGAATGCTTTAAAATTGTATATTGCTTGGGGTAGTATGGACATTTTTAACAATGTTGATTCTTCCCAGCCATGAGCATGGTATGTTTTCCATTTGTTACCATCTTCAACTGTTTATTTTCTTAGTTCTCTTTATAGAGATCTTTCAGGTCCTTTGTTAGATAAACTCCCAAATATTTCATATTCTTTGGCACTACTATGAAAGGAATAGAGTCCTTAACTGTTTTTTCAGCTTGACTATTGTTGGTCTACATAAAGGTACAGATTTATGAGTGTTGATTTTGTAACCTGAGACGCTGCTGTATTCCTTGATAACTTCTAAGAATTTTATAGTAGAATCCCTGGTGTTTTCCAGATATACAATCATATCATCTGTGAAGAGTGAAAGTTTGATCTCTTCTGACCTTATATGGATACCCTTGATCACCTTTTCTTCCCTAATTGCGATGGCTAAAACTTCCATTACAATGTTAAAAAGCAGTGGAGACAATGGGCAACCTTGTCTGTTTCCTCATCTGAGTGGAAACGATTTCAATTTAATTACATTCAATATGATATTAGCTGGGAGTTTCCTGTAGAGGCCTCTATAATTTTAGAAATGTCCCTTCTATACCAATTTTCTTAAGTGTTCTGATCATGAAAAGATTGTGGATATTATCAAAAGCTTTTTCTGCATCAATTGAGAGAATCATATGGTCTTTGTTTTTTAATTTGTTTGTTGTGCTGAATTATATTTATAGATTTACATATATTGAACCAGCCTTGAGACCCTGGGATAAAATCTACTTGGTCATGGTGTATAATTTGTTTGATGTGTTGCTGGATTCTGCTTGTTAGGATCTTGTTGAATATTTTTGCATCAATATTCATTAGTGATTTTGCTCTTTAATTTTCTTTTCTTGTTGGGTCTTTTCCTGGTTTGGGGATCAAAGTGATGTTTGCTTCATTGAATGTGTTCAGTAGTATTCCTTCTTTTTCTATATTTTGGAAAAGGTTGAGAAATATAGGTACTAGTTCCTCTTTAAAGGTTTGGTAGAATTCTGACGTGAAGTCATCTGGTCTTGGGCTTTTCTTTTTAGGGAGATTTTGTATAGGTGATGATATTTCATAACTTGATATAGGCCTGTTCAACATTTCCACTTGATTCTCGCTAAGTCTTGGAAGTACTTCCATGTATTGGTCAATTTACTACAGATTTTTATATTTCTAAGGATAAAATTTCTTGTAATATTCATTAAGGATTTTTTTAATTTCTGAGGAGTCTGTTGTTACCTCATCTTTACCCTTTCTGATTGATGAAATTAGAGACTTTACTCATTTTTTCCTGGTTAGGTTAGCCAACGGTTTTATCTATTTTATTGACCTTTTCAGAAAACCAACTTTTTGATTTATTGATCTGTTCTATAATCTTGTTGTTTTCAATTTCATTTAATTCTGTTCTAATTTTGGTATTTATTTACTTCTTCTGTGTTTGGGATTGGAATGTTCCTCCTTTACTAGTTGCTTGAGATGTCCCATTAAGTTGTGAACTTCCTCTCTTTTCGTTCTCTTGAGGAAGGCTTGCAGTGCTATAAATTTCCCTCTTTGGACTGCCTTTGCGGTATCCCAGAGGTTCTGATAATTCATATCTTCATTATTGTTTTCTTATAAAAATTTGGTAATTTCCTTCTTAATCTCATCTCTGACCTGGCTATCATTCAGCATTAGGTTATTTAACTTCCATGTCTTTGTATGAATATGCAGATTCCAGTTGCTGTTGAGTTCAACTTTTATTCCATGGTGGTCCGAGAAGATGCACGGAATAATTTCTATTCCTTTAAATGTACTGAGGTTAGATTTGTGACCTAAGAAGTGATCGATTTTGGAGTATGTTCCAGGGGTTGATGAGAAGAATGTGTATTCAGTTTTGTTGGGATGAAATGTTCTGTAGATGTCCGTTAAATTTGGATGTTGAATGGTTAAGTTTAAATCTAAAATTTCTTTGTTCAGCTTCTTATTGGAGGATCTATCCAACATTGCCAAAGGAGTGTTAAAATTTCCGACTATTATGGAGCTGGAGGAAATCAAGTTGCTCATGTCTGTTACAGTTTCTCTTGTAAACTGAGGTGCATTTTGTTTGGGTGCATAAATATTAATAATTGAAATCTCATCATATTGAGTATTACCCTTAACAAATATGAAGTGACCATTCTTATCCTTCCTTACTTTTGTTGGTTTAAAGCCTATTGTATCTGCAAATAGAATTGTAACACCTGCTTTTTTCTGATTTCCATTTGTCTGGAATATAGATGACCATCTCTTCACTCTGAGTCTATATTTATCTTTTACGGTAAGATGAGATTCTTGTATGCATCAGATAGCTGGCCTGAGTTTTTGTATCCAGTTAGCCAACCTGTGCCTTTTTAGAGGACAATTTAAGTCATTCACATAAATGGAGAATATTTATAAGCCTGGTAGAATTTTGGGTATCAAGTTTTTCAAAAGGCCAGTGGACATTTTTAATCCTTTCACCACTGTGGAAGTTGGAGTTTGATCAAAAGTTCCTGCATGAGTTTACTTTTGTGATGGAGGATTGCACTGGTCATTATGGAGGATAGGTCTGAGAATATCCTGGAGAATTGGTTTAGTTGTGGCAAATTTCTTCAACATGTGAATGTCATTAAAGTATTTCATTTCTCCATCATAAATGAAACTCAGTTTAGCTTGATACAGGATCCTGTGTTGAAAGTTATTTTGTTTTAGGAGATTAAAAATCGATAACCACCCACTTCTGGCTTGAAAGTTTTCAGCAGAGAGATGTGCAGTTACTCTAATATTCTTCCCTTTGTAGGTTGTGGTTTTCTTCCATCTGGCTGCTTTCAGAATTTTCTCCTTCACATTAACTTTAGTGACGTTGATTATGATGTGTCCAAGGGATGTCTTATTCGGGTTGAGTCATCCTGGTGTTCTGAAACTGTCTTCTATCTGAATTTCAGAATTTCTTGGCATGTCTGGAAAGTTCTCTTTCCTAATTTCATGAAGAAGAGCCTCTGTGCCTTGGGAAGCCACTTTGTCAACTTCAGGGAATTCCTATGAGGCAAATATTAGTTTTCTTCGAATTATCCCAGAGCTCTCTGAGAGAATGATTCATTTTTGCTCGCTATTTCTCTTCCTCTTTGAGAGTTTGGAAGTATTCAAAAGTTTTGTCTTCAATGTCTGAAATCCTTTCTTCTGCTTGCTCCATTCTGTTCCTGAGAGATTCTACTATATTTTTCAGATATTTAAGTGCTACAAATTCTTGACTCAATGCATCAAAATCTTTGGTGATTTTGTCTTTGAATTCATTGAATTCTTGAGACAACTTTTGAAATGCTCTTTGAATTTCTAATTCCAACTTTTCCTCTATTCTGTTAATCTTGGTTTTAATCCAAATTCTGAATTTGATTTCTGACATCTCAGCCATCTGTTTATGAATGGGATCTTCAGTTGTGTTTGCCATATCTTAGAGCTTACACTCAGCTGTCAGTTCCAGCCTCTGCCTGCCCATGTTTGTCTCAGCTATGATCCCCTGAGGGCCAGGTGCATCTTAGGCTCAGTAAAGCAGTTCTCTGGGTCAGCCCCACCCTGGGAGTCTGCTGTCTCTTTGTGCGTATTCTAGTCCCCACATTCCGCCCAGGCTAGTATGGCCTCAGGCCTAGTCTTTACTCACAGGACCTGCATTTCTGTCCCAGATATGTTCCGCCAGTGACTGCCACCAGAGAAGATGCCCAGCCTCCTCTGGTTGCCCAAAGAGACAGGGGTTGTGACTCCGGAATATCCCCAGGATTGTGAGCCCTATTGTTCCCACAGTGACTCAGGGTGCCGCCACTCCTGTGTTGTTCCCTCTCAGCTGACTATCTTCTCCCTACTCTTGTGCCAAAAAATCAGCACTGACCAACAGCAGTCCATGCCCTGTCCACACCTTTCAAGAAAATACCCAAGAATCTGGAGTCCATTGGGGGATAGGCTTCTAGACCTCAGGATGAGAGGGGAAGGGAGTGCTAGGAGTTCAGAATTGCAGGTAGAGAATATATACAGTTTTATACAGTTTTATGCCTAGCAGGAGAGTACCCTGGCGGTCTGGTTTTTAGATGGTCTCTCCCATGGGATATAATGGGAGGATATTTGAACTCTGCTCCCTTGTTTGTAGAAAGTTGCTGTGAGCTGTTCTCATGGGGAAGGGTGCTCTTGTCCACTTGTCAATGGATTTTGTACCTTTTGTTTGTATCCTTGGGATCTCAGCTCGCCTCAGCAAGATTGATGTGCATTCTTCAACCTTCTCTCTTGGCTCAGCTCCAATCCACCAGGTTACTTTCTAAACTTCTACCCTTTAACTCTCCTTCTGGACGGGAGCCTCTGTGGAAAGTTGGCTCCAGTCAGCCATCTTGCTTTCACCCCTTAAATTATTTTTAAGACTTGTTTTACACATACCTGACTAGCCTTCTACTAAGGTAGTGTATTCACCTTTGGGGGCAATGGTGTGTTTAGTACTCCAATGCTTTAACAGGTATTTTGTGAAAGTTACTGTTTTAGTAAGAAGATTCTAAGTTTTATTCAATTTGGCTTATTTACCATATGCACATAGAAGGGAAACTTAGCCAGAAAACCAATCAAAATTTTATAATACATAATAACGATAATACTTGTCTTCAGTTGTTTTTATATTAATGATGATTATTTATGAAGGTTATTAACTCAAAGGCCATCATTGATGTTGAGGAATATGAGGGTGGAGCGTAAATTAAGGAGAGGAATGGAGTTTGTTCACCATGAAGATCACAGATAGTTTTAATCTGCCAATGAGTAATTTATACTGTACCTATTTATGTCAGAATGCAGGGGATCCTGTGTCAGTTTGGTTCCTAAATTTGGCACTTGCCATCTGTGGGACATTATAAATTATTCTTTCTGTTCAATGACAAGAGCTTATGTATTCAACAAGTGATGGTTTTTATAATATTATTTGTGTTAGAAATAATGTCAGCCTCAATGTTTTCTAAATGTCCTATCACTTATCTTTTAGAACAGGTGCAAAGACTCTTCAAAGGCTCACGTACTCAAAAACCTATAATTTTTTAATTTTTTTATTTGTTTTTATTTTTAGAGACAGAATCTCATTTTGTCACCCTCGGTAGAGTGCTGTGGCTTCACAGCTCACAGCAACCTCCAGCTCTTGGGCTTAGCCCATTCTCTTGCCTCAGCCTCCCACGTAGCTGGGATTACAGGCACCCGCCATAATGCCTGGCTATTTTTTATTTGCAATTTTACTATTGTTGCAGTTTGGCCGGGGGCTGGGTTTGAACCCATCACCCTCGGTATGTGGGGCTGGAGCCCTACTCACTGAGCCACATGTGCTGCCCAAAAGCCTGTAATATTTTGAAATGGCTATAAATTGCTTGATTTACAAAGGCAAAATTTTATTAAAATTCAAACACATAAGATGATCTTGCATTTATAGTAGTCCCTGTTGTTCAAGGTTTTATTTTCCATGGTTTCAGTTACACATAGTAACCAAGGCCAAAAGATATTATCTGCAAAATTCCAGAAATAAACAATTTATAAGTTGTAAATTGTTCACCCATTATGACCAGTATTATGAAATCTTGCTCTGCTCTGGTCCATCCTGCAAAGGTTCTGACTCAGAATTAATCCAGAATCACCACACTATAGTCACTTAGTAGCAGTCTTGGTTATTGAGTCATCTTGTCATGGTATCATGGCACTTGTATTCAAGTTACCCGTATTTTAGTTCAGAATAGCCCTAAAACACAAGAGGAGTGATGTTGGCATAGTGTTATAATTATTCTATTTTATTATTAGCCATTATTGTTAATCTCTTGCTGTGCCTGATTTGCAGATTCAACTTTATCGTGGCTATTTTTATAGGAAAGGCACAATACTTATATGTAAGGTTTGATACTCTCCACAGTTTCAGGGATCCACTGGGAGTTTTAAATGTACTCCTCAAGGATAAGGGGTACATTCAGTATATAACGAGTTAAAAGTGGATCTTTAGTAACTGCAGTTTTCAAATTTTTATTTATCTGTAAACTTCTTTGAAATAAGACCTACACTGAACTCTAATGCCGTCCCAAGCCCTGATTATCCTGCATCATAATATGTCCACTTCTGAGAGGCTCTCGAGTCACCTTGAGAAACTGCCAAAGCATATGGAATGTGATGTGCTCTGGTCCAACATACTCATTTTACAAATGAGGAAACCGAAGGAGCGACTGCACCATCAGCACAATTCTCTGGGAAGAACACTGAACTGGAGACGAAAATGCTTGGCTGAGAGACAGCTTTGCCACGTAGGCAGTGAGACTTTGAACAAGTCAATAAACTGCTGGCTTTAGGGCATCTTTTTTCTAATTCATAAAGTTAGAATTTTGACTTGCATAATCCCTGAAATCCATTCCTGATGTTAAATTATTTAATGTGAATAGGGGACGCAGTTAACCATGAACTCTAGTTCTGTGCCCTTTGCATGGCTCTGATACAGGATGGTTTCTATTTAGAATGCCCAGAGAGTGGATGCCCTGGTGAACCTCATAATAACATTTCTACATACTCAGAATAAGATTTGCATACTTTTGTGAACTGTGGCACAGCTCTAAGTAAAGGTGGATATGCTGCCAGGTTTTCAACAATCATGCAGTGTCTGTATTTGACACAAACATTAATATCTAGGGAAATCTGCCAATTGTTGAATCATATATTTCCTGGAACACCATTTCTTGTCCCCAGCCTTATATAACCACACCTTGATTAACACGAATTGATAAAATACCCCGTCATATATTTAAAGTATGTTGACAAAGTTGGAAAGGCACCTCACAAATAAAAAATATATATTCATCTCCATTGATAAAGAGGGAACTTTCATTGCGATATTATCTTGAAACCCTATATTTGAGAATATAGTCATTTTTAAGGCGATACCATCATGCAGTTGAATTTACCCCATTTGGACATTTCCATTGAGGCAGAGTTCTTGCAAATGATTTTCCTTCTGATTCTTATGCCTTGTTCTTCCCCACAGTGTATTTCTTTCATAGTTCAGATCTACCCACCACCCCATTCACTTCTCCAGGCAAAATGGATAAGCATTCCAGTTAGAAATACATTATGAACACTTCCCAAACAAGTATTAAATATCAAAAAGCAGGGGTGAGATCATGCCGTATCCCTGCTCAACACCTTTCCATAGGCTGCCACACACTGTTGCCAGACTGGCTTCTTTTCTGGACATTTGGGAAGCATAATCTGCTCTCTGTCTGCAGCTCTAGCCTAATTGCTCCTTGCACTCCCAACATCACAACTGCTCTGGATCTCTTACTTCCCAAATTCCGCATGTTTATACCATAGTTCCTTTGTTATATGTTTTCACACTCTGAAATTTCCCATTTCCTCTGTCTTTCTCCTCAAAGCTTCATATATTCAAATTTAAGTATAGCAAGTCCTCCAATGATGTTGTTTCATTCAATATTGTTGAGAAAAAAAAAATGCCAATCCCTGGCCAGGCCACTGTCAGTGTGAAATTTACGGGTTCTCCCCATGTCTTTGTGAGTTTTCTCTGGATAATCCAGTTTCCTCTCACATCCCAAAGATGTGCATGTTAAGTGAATCGGCGTGTCTACACTGTCCCAGTCTGAGTGTGTGCGTTACTGCACCCTGCCATCGACTGCCATCCTGCCCGGAATGGGTTCAGCTGACATCCTAAGTCTTCACCCATCTGCAATCCTGAACTAGAATGAGCAATTTGGAAAAAGGATGAATAAACGAATGCAAATGATTGTCAGATAACAATTTATCAGGTAGATGATAACCATACAAGGGCATGACAGGAATGATGTGATAACAAAGGGCTTCCTGAACCCCCAAATTGGTGATTGTTTTTGATAATCCTTACAATCTATGCTTTGCAAATTTCACTGCTATTACCACCATCTTCACCCACTATTTCAGCAAAAATTGTGCAAATAATTATCTTACGTGTTTTTATCAGTCTTTGTGAAATGTATGCATTCCTCACATTTATTTTAGTGTTTAATATTGGAAGTGTTTGGGGTCTTTCTTTGGCAGTAGTACAGTGTTTTGTTGCCCAGAAATATGCTGTAGGAACTTAATCTTTTGTATCAATTAGCCTATGGTAAAGTTGATTTCTTCAAATGTTATTCACTAAAAATTACAGTTTTTAAGAACCTACAGATAATGCTAAGTGAAGGTTTATTGCACCATTTAAAATCAAATTAGGTTCTACTTCATTCATGAGACCAGTAAAAGGTAATCTTTCTTTTTATATCACTTTATCTTGACTAACACTAAGGCAGGTATTATTCGTTATTATATGCATAAAATCTAAATATGTATGTTCATCAACTGAATTTTTAGGGTAGATGAATTAATAAGCAAAAAAAAAAGTATTACAAGCTATGCCATGTGAACAGAGTTCAGAATTTAGAAAAAAATGGGTTTTGTTTTTTTTTCTGGAACTTATATTCTCAACTTTTATATTAAACTCTGTTGATCAAAATTCTCATATTACTTCTATGACAAACTGGGGATAGTAGAAAAAGGATTGGCTTTGTAACTGTGCATGGGCTTTGTAACTGTTTGCATGCTAGCTCTGGAAATCATTGGTTTTCCCATTTAGTCTGTTTGTGAATCTGCTGTGTCTGGTATTGTGGTGTGAAATGGTTGGTGGTGATAGCTTTAGGTTTTGCTTGTACTATCATTCATTCTGGGAAGAGAAATTCCTGGCATAGGAAATAGGAAAGATTCTTTTTTTTTTTCACAGAAGGAAGAAGAGCTTTCCTTCCCTCTTTGATGCTGTCAATGACTTGATTAAAAAATGCCACTTAAGAGAAAACTAGAGCAGTTCTGATCTCACGGGGGAAGCCTCCCTGACCTTGTGAAGGTTTGGCAGGAGCAAAGCATGGATTTTCATTCGTGGCAGTGGCTGCTTTAGAAAGGTGGACAGATGTTAGAGCAGCCAGACCCAGGGCATCAGGTATGGATCCTCCAAGATAACAATGGTGCACTTGTTCTTGTAAATGTCAGTATGGTTTCACATATAAGTAGTAGAAAACTGAACATAAATAGGCTTTAAATGTTAAAGAGTATTTACTGGCCTGTGTAACTGAAAAGTCCAGCTTTCAGTAGTGTCTTACTCAGAACGTCAGCTTTATTTCTTGGCAATTCTTCTGGCCTCTGCTCTTCTCCCTTCAGCATCATGCTGTGGCTTACCTGTAGTCACCAGGCTTTCATGCTTCTTTCATGTTCCAGAAGGATGGTCATTCCCTTATCTGTAATTAACCAAGGTCCCAGGTATCTGATTTAATTGCCTATGAGATAATACTTATGCCTTAATTGCATTATACCTCATTTAATTAAGCAACTTTCTCTGGTCAGGTGGATGAGATAATTCTTAGTGATTTAGTTTATACAACTTAAATCAATCCAAGTCCAACCCACCTGGATGCTAAAGAATGAAGGGAGAGAAATAGGTGAGACAAGGATTAAAAACACAGTGACCACTACAACGGGAGTTTAGGGAATTCTAACAACCAGGCCACAGCCCAGGAAACTTTTTGTTTGTTTGTTTGTTTGTTTGTTTGTTTTTTGCAGTTTTTGGCTGGGACTGGGTTTGAACCCACCACCTCCGGCATATGGGGCTGGCATTCTACTCCTTTGAGCCACAGGCGCGGCCCCCCCAGCAACTCCTTTGACATAATAAGGGCTGCCCTCTATCCACAACTTGAGGGGAATATTACTGGTTCTCACTAGGAAAACAGATTTAACCTGGAAAGTGGTGGTTTGCATGAAAGTCCTCTCCTTGACAGACAAGTCATGAGGCAAGTTGTGGAGACCAAGTAAAAGGACCTGAAGAGTTCATTGCAGAGCACATGTTAGACACATTGTGGGAAATTTCAGAAATGACATAGTACTTTGAGAGGAGTTCATCTCCATCAGACAGAAACTTAGAGGCTTATATTATTATAATTTGTGTATAGAAAAGAAGAGTGACTTTATGTTGTAATTACTGTGTAAAGGTCTCCCAAAAAGCAAAAGTAAAGCTTGTATATCTGTATCATCTATATCTACCTATCCACTGCATACACACACACACATATGCTAGCTTCCTACTTATCTAACTTATATATATATGTGTGTGCATATATATGTATATATATGTATATATATGTATATATCTATATATATGTATATGTGCGTATAAATATTGGTCTGTGAATGTGTGCATAAGAGAAAGTGATTGATACCATGGACAGAGCACAGAGCTAATCTATGATTAATAAAACTTTCTGAAAACAAAATAAACAATGAGGGCAGCGCTTGTGGCTCAGTGAATAGGGCACTAGTCCCATATACCAAGGGTCATGGGTTCAAACCTGGTCCCGGCCAAAACTTCAACAAAAATATAGCCAAGTGTTGTGGTGGGCGCCTGTAGTTCCAGCTTCTCAGGAGGCTGAGGCAAGAGAATCGCCTAAGCACAAGAGCTGGAGGTTGCTGTGAGATGTGATGCAACAGCACTCTACGAAGGGCAACAAAGTGAGACTCTCTCTCTAAAAAAAAAAAAAAAAAAAGCAAAAAAAAAAGGAAAACAAAATAAACAATGAAATAGACGCAAAAGTTTCAGAACTGAAGAGCTATATATTTTTATTACATATAAATATATAATTTATATTATAAAATATTATATTATTATATATTATATGCATTATATAAAAATTATATAATATATAAATATGCAATATACTATGTTTAAATATGTATAATTTATATTATATAAATTATATAAACAATATATTATATATCAATATATAAATTATACACAAATAAATATATTTAATATGAGTCAACAAGACGTCAAATACATAGTCAAATACTAGACTATGTCAAGGCAAATGCTTTCCAGCAAGCATCCTTCCTGGAAGAAGAGGGAACACAAAAACTCTGAATTTAAAATTATTCCAGCTGAACTAGATACTAATAAATACCAATAATAGAGAATTGATGATATAAAACAATAACTATCAAATGCTGTAATGTTTAGAGACGTGTTATAAATATATAAACACAATAAAGTGTTTCATCCAAGAACAAATAAATAAAAAGTATATAGTTATGGAAGGATTATGAGAAATTATGAAAGGATGATACATCCTTCCCCTTATATAAGAAAGATTAGTAGATGCATGTGCTCATTAGACTTAGAGAGAATGTAATTGTAACGATTTTTTGGACAACACTTTTAAAAGAATTGTAGTTTCTTCAAGTCACAGTAGGGAAAGAAAAATAAAATGTAGTTATTCATCCCAACATTATACCAAAATTACAAACCAAATGAAGAAGAACATAAAGAAATAGTAATAGATATTTGATGGTGCATATAAACCATGATATTAAGACTGTATGTTTGCACTACATAAGATATGCTTAAAATAATCTGTAGAAAATTTTAAAAATTACTTACATAAAATATACAGACTGATCATTAAAAGGCAAAAATATAAGAAAATATTTAAGAACAAGCTATTCATAGGAACAGAAATGCATGAAGGAGGGGGACAAGATGGGCTGACCAAAAACAGCTGGCACATGCTGTTCTCATGGAGAAGATCAAATGTGGCAAATAGATGGATCATTTAAGAGAGAGCACTGGGTTTCAACAAAGAAACAATGGGAGGCACTGAAAGCAAGGAAGAGGGAAGTAAGAGACCCATTCAGTCCAATCAGTGGTAGCTGGGAGGGGAATTAATACATGGGGAAGGAGTCGGTTAAAGACCCCCAGGGATCCACACTTCCCCAGGGACTTTGCAATGTGAGCTATGAGAGGGCCCCTCCATCCCTGCAGGCCTCTGGACTAACACGCGGAGCTGCCTGGAGACAGCAGCGCACTGCACCAGAGAGGGAGCATAGCATGATCCCTTAGACTTCTAAGACTTGAGCACGGCAACTGGCATCCTTTGGGAGCCCAGCCCCAGAAAGCTGTGTCTGTCTGAGGGTCAGAGCTACCACTGCTACTTTCTCATTACTGCTTCCAGGCCAGAGAAGGAGCAGGGAGGCCAGGCACTCTCACATACCCCAGAGACATGTGCCACATGCTGTTGCTACTATGGCTGCCACTTGGGGGGACCCAGGTTAAAGCAAACCCCCAAGGCTGCCCACCCCACTGCCACCACAGAGAGGGCCTTGCTCTACCTCTGTATGAGCCTTCAGCAATGGCCTGGGAGCCAGCCTGGACTTCTGCATGAACATCCACAGCATCTGCTTGTACTATGGCAACCACAGAGGAATAAGGAGATGCATGACAGCATCAGCATTCCAGGCTCACCGTGGTCTGCCCTCTCCTGCCTAAGTGCTCTTCCGGACCAGGACTCAAGCACACTACCCAAGAGCCTGAGCATGGGGGGTTACCTAATCTAGTCCACCAACACCGACACCTGAACATTCTCCTAGGGCTCTAAGTTCCAACTGCCATAAATTGCCAGCAACACACAGTGAGTACCTACTGGCATAAACTGGAAGGCAGTGTACCTCTCCCTCTCTACAATGAGCGACAGAGTTCCCAGCAGAGGGGAACAGATGAACCACCAAAAGCTATCTGTTTTAAGCTGATGGAATGTATTCCAGATGAGAAGGAAATAGCATAAGAATCCTGGCAACATGAAAAAACAGACTCCTTTGACACCTGCAAAGAATTGCACTAGTTCCCTAACAATGGAATCCAACCAAAAAGAAATTTTTGCAATGTCAGATATAGAATTCAAAATGTGGAACTCAAGTAACCTCACTAGGATCCATGAGAAAAGTTGAAAATCAACACAAAGAAACCAAAAATCTAATTCAAGAATGAAGAATTCTCTAAAGAGACAGCTTACTAAGAGACCTCCTAGAAATGAGTCATTTAAGAAAATTCAAAATATAGTGGAAAATTTTAATAACTGACTAGACCAAGCAGAAGAAAAAATTGCAGAGCTTGAGGACAAGGCTTTCTAATTAACCTAGTTAGTGAAAAATAAATAAAAAAGAGTCAAAAGAAATAGAGAAAGTTCCTGAGATATGTGGGATTATGTAAAATGTCCAAACATAAGAATCATAGAACTCCCTAAGGGAGAAGAAAAAGCAAAAACTGTGGAGTTTTTGAGTGAACATTGGAGGGAATCTTCCCCAGGTCTGTAGAGGTTTACACATCCAGATACAAGGTTAGTGATCACCTGGAAGATTCATTGCAAGTAAGACATCACCAAGGCTGACTCATCAGTCTGGTCAAAGTCAAAGTGAAAGAGAAGATCCTACAAGCTGTGAGACAAAAGCATCAAGTAAATTACAATGGAAAACCCATTGTAGTAACATCAGCCTTCTCATCAGAAGCCTTCTAAGCCAGAAGAGATGAGGATCCTATATTTTAGTCTTCTTAAACAGTCTTCTTGACTGTTGGGTAAGAATTTTATAGCCTGCAAACTAAGTTTCATAAAAGGAGGAGAAACAAGCAATCACTAAGGGAATTTGTTACCACTAGATCTGCCCTATAGGAAATGCTTGAAAGTACTCTACACACTGTAAAACAATGGCCAAGATGCACCAGTGTAAAAACATAGAAAGTAAAAACTTATAGCTCCTATAAAACAGTAACACAAGAAAGAACACAAGCAAACAGCTAACAATCAACATGATGACTGGCCAGTACCTCACTTCCCAATATGAGTATTAACATTAAATATGAATGGTCTAAAATACCCCATTTAAAAGATACAGAATAATGTAGTAATTGTTTTATGTGCAGTCTCCAATAAACCCATTAAACTTGTAATGAATCACATAACCTCAAGTTAAAGAGGATAAAAAATATATATACAATGCAGATGGAAACCAAAAGTGAGCAGGAGTAGCTATTATTACATCAGATAAAACATACTTTAAATCAACAATGAAAAGGCAACAAAAATGGTCATTATATAATGATAAAGGGATCAATTCAACAAAAAAATACAACAATCCTTAATATATACACATGCAACACCATAGCTCCCAGAATTATAAAACAAGTACTGTTAGACCTAAGGAATCAAATAAGCAGCAACAAAATAATAGTGAGGGACAGAACTAGACAGATCATCAAGGCAGATGACCAACAAAGAAATGCCCAGCCAGAACAGTCAGGCACGAAAAGGTATATAAATCAGAAAAGAGGAGGTCAGACTATTGCTGTTTGCCAATGACATGATCTTATATCAAGAAAACCCTAACAACCACTCCAAAAGACTCCTGGAATGGATAAATAAGTTCATTAAAGTACCAAGTTGCAAAATTAATGTACACAAATCAGTAGCATTTTCATATCTCAATACCAGTCAAGCAAAGAATCAAACAAAAAACTCAATACCATTTACAATAGTTGCAATGAAATAAAATAAAATACCTAGGAATATACTTAACCAAGGAGGTAATACAATCTCTACAAAGAGACCGAGGAAACACTGATGAAAGAAACAATAGAAAAACCTCCCACGTGCATGGAAAAGAAGAACCAATATTGTTAAAATGTCCATAGTGCCCATAGTGATTTACAGATCAATATAATTTTCATGACAATAGCAATGTTATTTTTCATAGAATTAGAAAAAAATCCTAAATTACATATGGAATTAAAAAAGAGCCCACATAGCCAATGTAGTCCTAAACAAAAAGAACAAATCTAGAGGTCCCACATTACCTTACATCAAATTATATACAAGGCCATTGTAAACAAAACAGCTTAGTACTGATATAAAAGTAGACACGTAGATCAATGCAACAGGATAAAGAACACAGAAATAAAAGCATACACCTACAACCAACTGATCTTTGACAAAGCAGGCAAAAACATATAGCGGGAAAAGGACCCCTAATCAATAATGATGCTGGGAAAATTGGAGAACCACATGTGGAAGAGTGAAACTGGCTCCCTAACTCTCACCACACATATAGATTAACTCTAGATGGAGTAAAGACTTAATGTAAGATCTGACACTGTAAAATTTCTAGAGGAAAATGTAGGAAAACTCTTCTGGACATTGGCCTAGCCTAGGAATTGATGGACAGAAAAAAAAAAAAAAAATCAACAGAGTACATATAAACATATAGAGTGGGGGAAAATATTTGCAAACTATACAACTGACAAAAAGTTAATATCAGGAATCTACAAGGAACTCAGACAAATCATCAGGGAAAAAAACAGATCACTCCATTAAACAATGAGCAAAAGATATGAACAGACAATTTTCAAAATAAGATAGAAAAATGGTCAACGAACATGATAATAAAAACTGCTCAACATCACTAATCATTAGGGAAATCCAAATTAAAACCGTAATGTTTCCCTGGTCAGAATGTCCACTATTAAAAAGTTAAAAAAAAAAATCAGTGTGGGTGTAGAAAAAAAGGAAACACACAGTATCGATGGGAATGTAAATTAGGACAACCTTTATGAAAAAAAATACAGAGGTTTCTTGTGTAACTAAAAGTAGATTGACTATTTGATCAAGCAATCTTACTACTGGGCATCTGCCAAAGGAAAACAAATTATTTTACAGAAAAAGACATCTGCACCCATATGTTTATAATAGCACAATTCACAA
The DNA here is from genome assembly GCA_963574355.1 of Loris lydekkerianus. Classification (NCBI taxonomy): domain Eukaryota; kingdom Metazoa; phylum Chordata; class Mammalia; order Primates; family Lorisidae; genus Loris; species Loris lydekkerianus. The sequence continues at coordinate 6,422 of CAUYPK010162958.1, read as the reverse complement.
TTGCAAGATATGGAACTAACCTAAGTGCCCAACAAATGATGAGCAGATAAAGATAATGTGATATATATACACACACACATATATATAATATGTATTATATATGTATATAAATTGTGATATATACAATGGACATACTACTCAGCAATTAAAAGAATATACATCTTTTGCAGCAACTTGAATGGAAGTTGAGAGCATTATTCTAAATTAAGTAACTCAGGAACAAAAAAATCAAATATACATTTTCTCACTTTAAGTGGGAGCTAAGCAATGGGTATGCATGGTCATACCATGATTGAATCAATGCACATTGAAGACACAGGGGACGCACGATGAGGGTGAAGCATCAAAAATACCTATTGGGTACAATGTACACTGCTCAGGTGATGGATATATTAAAAGCTTAGACTTCTCCACTGTGTAATTCATCATATAACAAAAATCCCAACCCATTGGTACATTCTAAATCTATTTAAATAAAATATGAAAAAGAAAGAAAAAGAAATGCAAATTATCAATTAACACAAAATGATGCTCATCCTCTAGCAATTTTAGAAATGCAAATATAAGCTATAAAGAGGCATAACTTCTCACATATCAGGATTAGTTAAAAATGTTAAAGACTGATGGCATCTGGTGCTGACAAGAATGTAACAAAATGGGCTTTCTTATTTGCTGGTGGAAATGGGAATCATTTTTAAAATGCATATACCATTTTATTCAGCAAATCTTACTTTTGAGGACCAATTTTATATAAGTGAAAATATTAAATAAAAGGAAATGATCTACACATGCACACCAACATACATAGTAGGAGCAGATACCTGAGTATTCATTAATAACAGAAGGGTTGGATATATTCAGTGTGGAACATTATGCATGTGGAATGTTATGAAAAAATGTTCTAGATGTGTTTGACCTAGAATGATAGTTATATAAAGTGAAAATAACACAAAACAAATTAAAGAGTAATATATACACAATGATCCTATTCTTTAATAAAACAGAAAAAGAAAATACCCTTCCTACCCTATATATGTATGTGTATATATGTGTGTGTGCATTTTGTATGACTGTGGGCCTATCACACATGTGCATGAATTTATTTGAGCAAAACAGGATATTGTTTTGTCTGTGCATATGAGTAAAAAGTAGGGGAATGGGCTTTACTTTTCTTCATCCTGGGTTATTGTGGCAAGAAAAACCACAGACCTTGAAAGTTGAGGAGCAGAAGGGCCCTTGCCAATATCCTAACTAGTCTAAGTGGAACTGGCCATTGTAAAACATACTAGAAAACGCATATTAGATCAGACATCAGTTAAAATAGGTACATAGCCTGATGTTTTTATTTTAATATTATGTAATTTCTAGATTCAATCTTTAGACACTTGAAAAGTAACTTGAGTGTCACTTTCTTTTCCATGCAGAATGCTTTTGATTTACCCCAGTATTTTATTTATCTCACTCATACCTATTTTAACAATTTTAAGTTTCTTCAATACAATTTTATTTTCCTAAAAGTAACTGATTTTTCATTAATAAACTTTGTATTTAAGAGTGGTTTAAGGTTTATAGAAAATAAAACTGAGCTGAAAAGAGAGTTGCCATATACCCTCTGTCCTCACAAACTCCTCTGTTGTCAACAGCCCTTACTGCAGTGGTACTTTTGCTACACCTGATGCATCTGCACATTATCACCCAATGTCCATAGTTTGCATTAGGGTTCACTCTTAATATTGTACATTCTATGGGTTTTTGACAAACATTATATATCCAAATTATAGTACAGAGTAGTTTCACTTTCCAAAACACCCTTTTTGCTTTTCCTATTCATTCCCTTCCTCACACTTAACCTCTAACAACCATGATCTTTTTACTGTCTGCATAGTTTTGCTGTTTCTGGACCATCATAAACTTGGAATCAAACAGTACATAGTCTTTTCAGATGGGCTCTGTTCATTAAGTAATTTGCAGTTAGCAGTTTGATATGCAGTGCTAATTTCTTTTTAGCACTGAAAAATATTCCATTGTCCAAAAGTATCAGTTTACTTATTTACTAACCTACTGAAGAGCCTATTAATTGCTTTCAAGTTTTTGTAATTATGAATAGCTGTTATAAATATCCATGCTCAAATTTTGTGTGTCCGTAAGTTTTCAAATCTTTGGGGTAAATACCAAAGATTGAGGGCAGTAAATTATATGGTAAGACTTTGTTTATTTTTGTAAGAAACCAAAAAATTATAAGAAAGTGGATGTATCATTTTGCATTCCCACCAGCAATGAATGAAAGTTCCTATTACACATTTCTGCTGGCATTTGGCATGATCATTGCTTTTGATTCTGGCCATTCTAATATGTGTTTCATGGCATTTCTTTGTTGTTTTAATTTGCATTTCCTTGATGACATATAATGTTGAATATCATTTCACATTATTTTTTGCCATCTGTATATCTTCTTTATGAGGTGGTTGTTCAGGCCTTTGACCACTGTTCATTGGGTTGTTAGTTTTCTTATTGTTGACTTTTGATTGCTTTTTTCCTTTGTTTGTTTGTTTTTGAGACAGAGTCTCATTCTATCACCCTTGGTAGAGTGCCGTGGCTTCCGAGCTCATAACAACTGCAAACTCTTGGGCTCAAGGGATTCTCTTGCCTCAGCCTCTGAAGTAGCTAGGACTACAGGCACCCACCACAACATTGGACTACTTTTTAGAGATGGGTCTTGCTCTGGCTCAGGCTGGTCTCATAACCTGTGTGCTCAGGCAATCCACCCGCCTCAGCCTAACGGAATGCTAAGATTACAGGCGTGAGCCATCGCAAATGGCCCTTTCTCTGTATGCTTGGGGGGATGGTCCTTTATCAGCTGTGTCTTTTGTCAATCTGTGGCTTGTCTTTTTATTCTCTTGACATTGTCTTTTTTAGGCAGAAGTTTTGAATTTTAGTGAAGTCCTGCTTGTCACTTAATTCTTTCTTGGATCATGGCTTTAGTGTTCTATTTAAAAAGTCATCTCCATGCCCAAGATTATCTAGGTTTTCCCCTATGTTGTCATTGAGGAGTTTATAGTTTTGTATTTTACATTTAGGTTTCTGATCCATTTTAGTTCTATTTTGTGAAAGCTGCAAGCTATGTGTCTAGAGATTCATTGGAGGCATATGTGGATGTCCAGTGGAAGTTCAGTTGTCTCAGCACAATTTATTAAAAATACTATTTTTGCTTTGTTGTATTGTCTTTGCCCTTTTATCAAAGATCAGTTTACTGTAGAGCAGTGACTGACTTTTGTTTTGTTATGTTCATCCTGCAACATTTCTATAATTGTTAATTAATTAATTCTTGGAGATTTTTTTGTTGATTCTTTTGGCTTTCCTGCATAGATGATGTCATTTGCAAACAAAGGCAGGACAATTTTGTCCTTCTCAACATATTTACAGATAAGTTTTATTTCCTTTTCTTGTCTCATTGCATTAGCTAGATGTTTCAGTGAGATGTTGAAAGAATTGGTGAGAAGGGAAATAACTGCTTTGTTAGCATAAAAACTTCAGATTTCTCATTGTTAGGTACGATGTTAGTTGTAAGCAGTTTTGTAGATGCGCTTTATCAAGTTGAGCAAATTCACTTCTATTCCTACTTTGTTGAAATTTTTATCATGAATGGATGTCAGATGTTGTCAAATGCTTCTTAGCATCTTTGATATGATCATATAATTTCTCTTATTTATCCTACTGAGGTAAGGGATGGATAACCTAAATTGACATTTAAATGTTTAACAATCCTTGCATACCGTGTATAAATCCCTTTTGGTTGTGGCATATACTTTTATACATTGTTATCTTCAACTTACTAAGATTTGGCTGAGGACTTTTGCATCTATATTTTTAAGAGATTCTGTTCTGTACTTTTCTTGTAATATCTTTGTCTTGTTTTGGTATTAGAATAATGCTGGCCTTATAGAATGAATTAGAAAGTGTTCCTTCTTCTATTTTCTAGAACTACTGTAGATACTTTATATAAATTTTTCCTTAAGTGTTCAATAGAGTTCACCAATAACTCACCTGGGCTTACTGCTGTCTATTTTATAAAAATATCATCAATTCAATTTTTATAATAGATATAGACCTTCTCATATTTTCTATTTCTTTTTGTGTGAGATTAGAAAGATTATGTTTTTTCAGGTAATTGGTTTGTTTCATATAGGTTATCAAATTTATGGACATAGAGTTGGCTATGATACTAATTTTCTGTCTGCTGAATCTGTCTATTATAATAGAGTGCTTAAGGCTTCTAACTATAATAGTGGATTCATTTATTTTTCCTTGAAGTTTTATCATTTTTTGCCTCACAAACTTTGACACTCAGCAGGTGCACAATATTAAGAATTGGTATGTCTTCTTTGAATATCAATCCCTTTATAATTATGTGATTTCCCTTACATTCCTGATAAGTTTCATCATTCTGACGTCTTCTCCATATGAAATTAATATGGATATTCTTGGTTTCTTTAATTGTTATTAAGAAAACCTGGCATTATTTTTCCATCCCTTTAATTTTAGCTAATATGTGTCTCATAGTTAATGTGGGTTCCTTGTATAGAGTTGGACTTTATTTTTTGATACAGACTGACAATTTGTCTTTTAATTGATATATTTAGACAATGGACAATCACAGTTATTATTAATATAGCTGACTTGATGTCTACCATACTCGACACTGCATTCTCTTTATTTACCTTGTTTTTTATTCTTTGTCTCCAAAACCACTTCCCCTTTCATACTTTTCACTGAGACTTTTAAATGCATTTATTTCTAACCTTTGTCAAAATATCAATTGTACTTGTCTTTTTACTTCTTTTATTCATTGCCCTATAATATGTAATATAATATACACAAACAACTAATCAAAACCTATTGATGAATAGGTTTCACATGTTGTATAAATACATTATAATTCAGAAAATGTACTATAATCTTTCCTCCCATCCTTTCTGTAACTAGTGTCATTCATTTCACCTATGCAAAACATAAATATATGTGTGTGTATAAGAGCATACATAATCCTAAACATTGTTGCTATAGTTATCTGTATAAACTGTTATATGCTAGCTTAATTAGGAATAAGAAACATAAGCTGTGGGCCTGAGGAAGAAGCCAACCCTACCCACAACCATGTGCCTACTATTCAAAAGCAGAGAATAGGTCTGCACTCTGTCCCACCACTGATGTCGCTATGCTTCATTAAGGGGTTGAGGGACAGCCCAACTGTTGGTGTCAAGCATGAATGCCATGTAAGAGTAGGCCTGGTTCCAGTGCTAGTGCTTGTACATGCGGTCTGGGAGCTCTGCTGGCTACCACCAGCCCTTGTACACTATCTGTGGCCATGACAGCCAGTCCACTGTCACTGCAGGCAGAAACCATGCATACCATTCTTGGGCTTGAAGATCAGCCTTCCCAACCAGCCAATGCCAGTGCCTACTTGTGCTTGCCAGGGGCTTCAGCAGTAGATTAGATAAAACAGAAGAAAGAATTTCTGAACTTGAAAACAGGTCTCTTTTAATATCTCACACAAAACTAAAGAAAAATAATTTTAAAAGAATGAAGAAAGCCTATTTGACACATGGGACACCATAAAATACAAATATTTGATTTTACACATTCCAGAAGGATACAAGATGGAAAAGGTGCAGAAAACCTATTTATGTCTGGAACAGAGTGGAGAACCAAGAGATGAATCCAGCTACTTACCGTTATTTAATCTTTGACAAGCCAGTTAAAAATATTCAATGGGGAAAAGATTCCCTATTTAACAAATGGTACTGGGTGAACTGGCTGGCAATCTGTAGAAGACTGAAACTGGACCCACACCTTTCACCATTGACCAAGATAGACTCTCACTGGATTAAAGATTTAAACTTAAGACATGAAACTATAAAAATACTAGAAAAGAATTCAGGGAAAACCCTTGAAGAAATTGGGTTGGGCGAGTTTTTTACGAGGAAGACCCCCCGGGCAATTGAAGCAGCTTCAAAAATACACTACTGGGACTTGATTAAACTAAAAAGCTTCTGCACAGCCAAGAACACAGTAAGTAAAGCAAGCAAATAGCCCTCAGAATGGGAGAAGAAGGTATTTGCAGATCATGTCTCCGACAAAGGTTTAATAACTAGAATTCACAAAGAACTCAAACACATTAGCAAGAAAAAAACAAGTGATCACATCTCAGGCTGGGCAGGGGACTTGAAGATAAACTTCTCTGGAGAAGACAGGTGCGTGACCTACAGACATATGAAAAATGCTCATCATCTTTAATCATCAGAGAAATGCAAATCAAAACTACTTTGAGGTATCATCTAACTCCAGTGAGACTAGCCTATACCACAAAATCCCAAGACCAGAGATGTTGGCGTGGATGTGGAGAAAAGGGAACACTTTTGCAC
>CAUYPK010162954.1:0-28818 GCA_963574355.1 Loris lydekkerianus | reverse complement strand
ATTTCATCCCAACAAAACTGAATACACATACTTCTCATCAGCCCACGAAACATACTCCAAAATCGATCATATCTTAGGTCACAACTCTAAAATCAGTAAATTTAAAGGAATAGAAATTATTCCTTGCATCTTCTCGGACCACCATGGAATAAAAGTTGAACTCAGTAACACCAGAACTCTGCATAGTCATACAAAAACATGGAAGTTAAATAACCTAATGCTGAATGATAATTGGGACATAAATGAGATTAAGAAGGAAATAAACAAATTTTTGGAACAAAATGACAATGAAGACACAAATTATCAGAACCTCTGGGATACCACAAAGGCAGTCCTAAGAGGAAAATTTATAGCACTGCAAGCCTTCCTCAAGAGAATGGAAAGGGAGGAAGTTAATAACTTAATGGGACATCTCAAGCAACTGGAGAAGGAAGAACATTCCAACCCCAAACCCGTAGAAGAAAAGAAATAACCAAAGTTAGAGTGGAATTAAATGAAATTGAAAACAAAATAATTATACAACAAACCAATAAATCAAAAGGTTGGTTTTTTTGAAAAGGTCAATAAAATAGATAAATCTTTGCCTAACCTAACCAGGAAAAAAAGAGTAAAATTTCTAATCTCATCAATCAGAAACGACAAAGACGAAATAACAACAGACTCCTCAGAAATTCAAAAAATCCTTAATGAATATTACAAGAAATTTTATTCTCAAAAATATGAAAATCTGAAGGAATAGAGAACCAAGAGATGAACCCAGCTACTTACCGTTATTTGATCTTTAACAAGCCAATTAAAAACATTCAGTGGAGAAAAGATTCCCTATTTAAGAAATGGGGCTGGGTGAACTGGCTGGTGACCTGTAGAAGACTGAAACTAGACCCACACCTTTCACCATTAGTCTATTAACTAAGATAGACACTCACTTGATTAAATATTTAAACTAAAGACTTGAAACTATAAAAATACTAGAAGAGAGTGCAAGGAAAACTCTTGAAGAAATTGGTCTGGGCAAATATTTTATGAGGAGGACCCCCAGGCAATTGAAGCAGCTTCAAAAATACACTATTGGGACCTGATCAAACTGAAAAGCTTCTGCACAGCCAAGAACACAGTAAGTAAAGCAAGCAGACAGCACTCAGAATGGGAGAATATATTTGCAGGTTATATCTCTGACAAAGGTTTAATAACGAGAATCCACAGAGAACTCAAATGTATAAGCAAGAAAAGAACAAGTTATCCCATCTCATGCTGGGCAAGGGACTTGAAGAGAAACTTTTCTGAAGAAGACAGGTGCACAGCCTACAAACATATGAGAAAATGCTTACCATCCTTAATCATCAGAGAAATGCAAACCAAAACGACTTTGAGATATCATCTAACTCCAGTAAGATTAGCTGATCACAAAATCCCAAGAGCAGAGATGTTGGCATGGATGTGGAGAAAAGGGAACACTTCTACACTGCTGGTAGGAATGCAAATTAATACATTCCTTTTTAAAAGATGTTGGGAGAAAACTTAGAGATCTAAAAATAGATCTGCCATTTAATCCTATAATTCGTTTACTAGGTATATACCCAGAAGACCAAAAATCACATCATAACAAAGATATTTGACCAGAATGTTTATTGCAGCCCAATTCACAATTGCTAAGTCATGGAAAAAGCCCAGGTGCCCATCGATCCACGAATGAATCAATAAATTGTGGTATATATACACCATGGACTATTATACAGCTTTAAAGAAAGATGGAGACCTTACCTCTTTCATGTTTACATGGATGGAGCTGGAACATATTGTTCTTAGTAAAGTATCTCAAGAATGGAAGAAAAAGTATCCAATGTACTCAACCCTACTATAAAACTAATTTATGGCTTTCATATGAAAGCTATAACCCAGTTATAACCTAAGAATATGGGGAAGGGGGAGAGGGATATAAGGAAGAGGGGAGGATGGGTGGAGGGAGGGTGATTGGTGGGATTACGCCTATGGTGCATCTTGCAAGGGTACATGTGAAACTTAGTAAATGTGGAATATAAGTGTCTTAACACAATAACTAAGAAAATGCCAGAAAAGCTATGTTAACCAGTGTGATGAAAATATGTCATGTGGTCTATAAAACCAGGTATGGTGCCCCATGATCGCATTAATGTACAGAGCTATGATTTATTTAAAAAAAAAATAATAGAATAAAAAGATAAGATTAAGAAGGAAATCACCAAAATTATGCAACAAGATGATAATGAATACACAAATTATCAAAACCTGTGAGATACTGCCCAGTATGCCTCAGAAGGAAATTTATAGCATTTCAAGTCTTCATCAAGAAAACAGAAAGAGAAGAAGTCAACAACTTAATGTGTCATCTCAAGCAACTGGAAAAGGAAGAACATTCCAACCCCAAACCCAGAAGAAGAAAAGAAATAACCAAAATTAGAGCAGAATTAAATGAAATTGAAAACAAAAGAATAATTCAGGAGATTAATGAATCATAAAGTTGGTTTTTTAAAAAAGATTAACAAAGTTATAAAACTTTGGCTAACCTAACCAGAAACAGAAAAGTGAAATCCCTAATATCATCAATCAGAAATGATAAAGGAGAAATAACACCTGACACCTCAGGAATTCAAAAAAAAATTTTTTAATGATTACTACAAAAAACTCTATTCTGAGAAATATGAAAATCTGGAGGAAATGGACCAATACGTGCAAGCACACCACCTTCCTAGACTCAGCTAGAAAGAATTAGAAATTTTGAATAGACCTATAGTAAGCCCTGAAAAAGCATCAATTATACAAAACCTCCCAGAAAAGAAAAGTCTGGGACCAGAATTCTCCCAAACCTTTAAACAGGAACTAGTACCTATATAGCATAAACTGTTCCAAAACATAGAAAAGGGAATACTTCCCAACAGATTCTACAAAGCAAGTATCACCTTGATCCCTAAACCAGGAAAGGACCCAACATAGAAAGAAAATTATAGGCCAATATCATTAATGAATATTGATGCAAAAATATTCAATAAAATCCTAGCAAACAGAATTCAACAGCACATCAAAAAAATTATACACTATGACCAAGTTGGTTTTATCCCAGGGTTACAAGGTTGGTTCAACATATGTAAATCTACAAATACAATGCATCACATAAACAAAATAAAAAACAAAGACCATATGATTCTCTCAATTGATGCAGAGAAAGCTTTTGATAATATCCAGCATCCTTTCATAATCAGAACAATTAAGAAAATAGACTTAGACAAGTCATTTCTTAAACTGATAGAAGACATCTACAAAAAACCCACAGCCAATATCATATTGAACAGAGTAAAATTGAAATCATTTCCACTCAGATCTGGAACTAGGCAAGGATGCCCATTGTCTCCACTGCTATTCAACATAGTAATGGAAGTCTTAGCCATTGCAATCAAGGAAGAGAAGGCAATCAAGGGTATCCAAATGAGGTCAGAGGAGATCAAACTCTCACTCTTCATGGCTGAAATGATCTTGTACCTGGCAAATCCCAGGGACTCAACTACAAAACTCTTAGAAGTGATCAAGGAATACAGCAGCATCTCAGGATACAAAATCAATACTTACAAATCAGTAGCTTTTATATATACCAACAATAGTCAAGCTGAAAAAATAGTCAAGGACTCTATTCCTTTTACAGTAGTGCCAAAGAAGATGAAATATTTGGGAATTTACCTGAGAAAGGATGTGAAAAATCTCTATAAAGAGAATTATGAAACTCTGAGGAAAGAAATAGCTGAAGATGTTAACAAATGGAAAAATATACCATACTCATGGCTGGGAAGAATCAACATTGTTAAAATGTCCATACTTCCCAATGCAATAAACAAATTTAATGCAATTCGTATTAAAGCACCATTGTCATACTTTAAGATTGTGGAGAGGGGGGATAATACTTCATTTTATATGGAATTAGAAAAAACTTTGGATAGCCAAGACATTACTCAGAAATAAAAACAAATCAGGAGGAATCATGCTACCAGACTTCAGGCTATATTATAAATCTCTAGTGACCAAAACAGCATGGTATTGGCACAAAAAATAGAGAGGTAGATGTATACAACAGAATAGATAACCAAGAGATGAACTGAGTCACTTATCATCATTTGATCTTTGATAAGCCTATCAAAAGCCTTAATTGGGGGAAAGATTCCCTATTTAACACATGGTGCTAGATGAACTGGCTGGCAACCTGTGGAAGACTGAAACTGGACCCTCACCTTTCACCATTAACAAAAATTGATTCTCACTGGATAAAAGATTTAAACTTAAGACAAAACTATAAAGATCCTTGGAGAGTACAGGGAAAACACTTGAAGAAATTGGCCTGGGAAAATATTTTTATGAGAAGGACCCCCCCCCCCCAGGCCAATTGAAGCAACACCAAAAATTTATTACTGGGATTTAATCAAACCAAAAACTTCTGCACAGCCAAGAGCACAGTAAGTAAAGCAAGCAGACAGCCCTCAGAATGGGAGAAGATATTTGCAGTTTATGTTTCTGACAAACATTTGATAACTAGAATCCACAGAGAACTCAAACCAATCAATTAGAAAAGAACAAGTGATCCCATTTCATTGTGGCCAAGAGATTTTAAGAGGCTTCTCTGAAGAAGACAAGTGCATGGCCTACAGACACATGAAAAATGCTCACAATCTGTAATCATCAGAGAAATGCAAATCAAAACCACTTTGAGATATCATCTAACTCCAGTGAGATTAGACCATATCATAAAATCCAAAAACTATAGATGTGGGCATGGATGTGGAGAGAAGTGAAAACTTCTGCACTGCTGGTGGAAATGCAAACTAATATTACCCTTTTGGAAAGAAGTTTGGAGAATACTCAAAACTTCTCAAAAGTAGACCTACCATTTGATCTTGCAATTCCTCTACTAGATATATACCCAGATGATCAAAAACCATTTTACAACAAAGACATTTGCACCAGAATGTTTATTGCAGCCCAATTCATAATTGCCAAGACATCAAAACAGCCCAAGTGCCCATCAACCCATGAATGGATTAACAAATTGTGGTATGTACACCATGAAATATTATGCAGCCTTTAAAAAGATGGAAATTTTACCTCTTTCATGTTTACATGGATGTGGCTGGAACATATTCTTCTTAGCAAAGTATCTCAAGAATGGAAGAAAAAGTATCCAATATACTCAGCCTTACTATGAAGCCAAGTTACAACTTTCATATGAAAGCTATAACCCAATTGTAGCCCAAGAATATGGGGAAAGCAGATAGGGAGGGGATAGAAGGGGGTAGGGTGGGTGGAGGGAGAGTAAGTGGTGGGACCACACCTACAGTGCATCTTACAAGAGTACATGTGAAATTTACTAAATGTAGCATATGAATGTCTTAACACAATAACTAAGAAAATGCCATGAAGGCTATATTAACTAGTTTGATGAAAATATTTCAAATTGTATATAAAACCAGTACATTGTACCCCACAATTGCATTAATGTACACAGCTATGATTTAATAAAAAAATGTTTAAAAATTCACCGAGAACAAATTGTGGTATATGTACACCATGGAATACTATGCAGCCATAAAAAAGATGGAGACTTCCACATCTTTTATGTTTACCTGGATGGAGCTGGAACATATTTTTCTTAGTAAAGTATTTCAAGAATGGAAGAAAAAGTATCCAATATACTCAGTACTATTATGAAACCAATATATAATCAGCCACACTTTCATATGAATGATAAAACACAACTATAGTCCTGAATGAAGGAGGGAAGAGGTGGGAGAGGAAAAGGGAAGAGGGAGGCTGGGAGAGAAGGGCATTTGATGGGACCTCACCTAACATGCACAATGCAAGGGTACGTGTCAAAACTATTAAGAGTAGAGTATAAATGTCTTAACACAACAAATAAGTAAGTGAGGTAAAGGTTATGTTAACCAGTTTGATGTAAGCATTCCCAGTTGTACATAAAATCAGTACATTGTACCCCATAAATGCAATAATGTACACAGTTATGATTTAATAAAAAATAAAAAATAATTTGACATTCAATGTTTAAATTATCATTCAATTTTAAATATTTCTAATTTATGATTCACCATTAAACTAAAGTTTATTTAATTAAATAGTTAGCTTTCAAATATACGGGGTTTGAAAACCTATTGCTCCTCTATTTTTAATTTTAATGAATTACAATCTATATAATATTTATGCTTTGGAATTTATGCAGAATGTTTTATGTCCTATTGAAATGTGTATTGTAAAGTTTTCTGCATGCTTGAAAAAATGTTCTATGTTTTGGTCTTCTGAACTCTGTTAAAATTTCTAACTATAATTATCAACATAAATTAAGCCATTTCTATCCATCTTTGTGAAGTCGTACTGATTATTTTTTAATGACTATTCCAGAGTTGGAATACAATACCAATACTATAAATTGGTATATACTATATATATATACTGTATTGGCATTTAGCTTTACAATATTTATGCTGCTGGCTATGATTTTCTAACCAGTAGAAATATTATTCTTGGTGCCTTCGAGTGTGTGCACGTGTGTGTGTGATTTTCAAATTTCATTATCACTGAGAAAATATTGATAGCAAAAATAACCAGATCACATTTAAAATTAATAATTAGATCTATAATTTCTTGATATAATTCATACCTAATCATTCATTCATATCATAATTAAAATTATCTCTATTGACTTAAAAATATATACAGCTGGTTTATCTCAATAAAGATCCAATCTTGTACCCTACATTAGGTTGGGCTGTTACCATCCTTGAATTTCATTTATCCTTCCAAAAACCCTGGTTTATTGATGAAACCAGACCGATTGTTCTCTGGAATGTTCCACCTTATGGACTGGTCTTGTTGCTTCTTCATGGTGTCGTTAAGCTTATTCCTCTATATTTGGTGCGATGACTTCTTTTTTATCAATTGGCATGTTTTCAATCCGGTACCTAAATCTTTCACTCAGGGAAAGTTTCATATTACACAGCATAAAATGTCCTAGTTTTATTCCATGTCCAAATCAAAATAAGCCATTTCTCAAGGAACCCTTAGTGGCACATGCTATTAGAGACATCGTGATCATTATTTCTTTAAATTCCGTTGTTTTGATTATTAAGATAGAAGCCTCAGCTTTCATTTGGTACATATTTGCCTGGCGTACACATATAGGTAACTGAATTTTGCCAAAAGTGCAAAGACAATATTATGGCCCTGAGACAAGAAAAGATAATCTGTTAAAGGAAAAGGATCAAGGCCAGGGTGGCTGAGCCCAGGAGGAGAGTGTTCAGCTGGAGAGGAGATTTGAGGACTCAGCAGAGCTTTGTGGTACAAGTCCCTTACCCTGTGAGAAGAGATCACTGTAGCAAACAAACAAAATCCATCCCCTAAAAAATGTCTCAGAACCGGACACTACTTGAGACATTGTCTGAGGTTACTCTCCTTCTCTACCTCTTTGCACTCTCAGGTGCCCTGATCACTCTCAGAAAAAAGTACTTCCTGTATGCACAACTACAAATATTACAATCCTTGCTTCTGAGTTCCAAGTCATGGCAGGGAATAGATATCTTGAAAGCCAACATGCTTGAACAGATCTTCTGAGACAGGCAGTGATAATGGACACACTTATTGAACACTAGTTGTGCACCAGATACAGCTCCATGTCATTTTTTTTTTAATTAAGTCATTTGTACATAGATCATAAATACATTTACGTCATTATGGGATTCGATGTGTTGATTATTTGTACAAATTGGAGTGCTTACATCCTACTAATCAACATAGCTTTCACCTCATTTACCCAATTACAGCATTAAGACATTTATGTTTTACAACTGATAGATACAACTTGTACTTGCAATGTGCTCCATAGGTGTGGTCCCCCTACTATCCCTCCTCCATGTCATTTTTAATCAGCCCTCAGAACAATCCTGAGGTAGGTAGTATTGTTATCCCAATTACATGGTTGAAAAAACTGAGGCACAGCACAGAGAGGGAAATTAACTTGCCCAAGTCACACAGCAGAGCCAACACTTCAGCCCAAAAAGTCAATCGCCAGATCCCATGCTTTCAGGGGATGGAGTTTGTTTCCAATGATCTGACTTTGAATCTCAGGGGTCAAACAGGGTGGCGCTGGCCCAAATCCTACCTCAAGATGAAGAAGGAACCTAGCGGTGAAAGGGTGGGGATGAGCTCCCCATCCACACTCTTCCTGACTGCTCCTGAGTGACCTCAATCAGGATGTGTTGTCCAGGCTGCCCGGGCAGAATCAGGGGAACAGCAGGGGAAAGAGGGGGCCTCCATGAAGATAGGGGTCGGGGGTCACAGGCAGGAACACGAGCGAGGACGGACACAGGGATGGACACTGCAAGAGTAGGAAGGGAACTAGCAATCTCCGAGAGGCTGCCAGGGTGAAGGCCTCCTCCCCTGTCTCCTGGAATGCTCTAGGGGCTTTGTTGAGGTTCTTCCCAGCCCCCAGAGGTGAAGGGATCTGCCTCTAAGAGTTCTTTCCCCCTGTCTCAGAGCCTCCAGCTTGCCGCTTAAATTTGTCTTTAATGCTGGTCCCTCTGCTGCACAAACACCTCCCTGGGCTCCATATCGCCTGCAGCATAAAGTCCCAAACTTGGGCTCTGAGAAAACCAGCGGTCAGCCCGGGAGTTGGCCCCAGAGACACAGCCCCGCCTTCACCCACCCTGGAGCGCGCCCCGAATCCCCGCAGTCCCCACTCGCCCCCTGGGGGCAATCGACCAGGCTCAGACAGAGGTGACCGCAGAGTTTTATTCCTGGGAATCCGCAACCGTAGGAGGGTGGTGGAGCCGGCTCACTGCCAGCCCGCCTTCAGCGGCTCCACGCGCAGCCAAAGGCCGCCCTCCGCGCGCAGAATCAACTCCACCCTCCTGCGCGGCTCCGGGTGGTCACACAGGACGCGGAAGCGCAGCAGCGTGAGCGCCAGGACCACCTTTATCTCCGTCATGGCGAAGGTCTGCCCGATGCAGTTCCTGTGGGCGGGTGGGGACTCTGAATTCGCCTGGGACAAGCATCCAGGCCACGCGCCTCTGGATCCTGGCCCGGTGCCCTCACTCCCACCCAGATCAGCTTGAGGGCCAGAGAGTGAAGCTAATGATCCCTGGAACCCCACCCCGCATCCCTGCCCGGTGTGAAATTGCAAACTTCCCAGCCCGGCCCAGACTCTAGCCCCAGCTCACAACAGCAGACGCGGGAAGGGAGCTCTGAGTTCAACCACGCTCTGCTCTTGGTGACCCCCATTCTGTGGACCTTTACCTTTAAACTCTGGAGTCGGGGAAGGAGGAAGAGCTGAACCTCTGACCATCTGCAGCTCCCCATCCCTCCACGTTTTCCTACAGTCATGATCAGACACCTGTCCCCCAGCCCCGCCCCCACACCATCCCAGGGACACACATCACACTTACCTGGGCCCTGCAGAAAAAGGGATAAAAGCCAGAGGTGACCTCTCCTTGATGTTTTCTGGGTCAAAGCGGGAGGGGTCATAGATCTGGAGGAGACAGAGAGAGACTGAGACTGCCTCGCGGGATGGGGTCTCCCGGGACAGCCAGCCTTGCAAAGACGGATCAGAGTGTCTAGTAGGGGCGGGAAGGGAGGACATCTTGGATTTCCCTGTCAAAGCCCTGCCCCCTCCTCTAGGACCCCTGACATGAATACAAATCTGGAAGGGCAGTCTGCACCTCAGGGTCAGGCCACACAGCGGGATTGTGATGAGTCGCAAAAATACTGATGAGGCAGATGACACCTGTGGGGAGGAGGGGACAGTCAGAACTGGACCCCACTGCCTGACTGGACCTTCTTCCTGCCCAGGGGCCTCCTCCCTCTGCCATTGTGGGTACCTTTGGGGATGACCCGGCCATCTGGGAGCTCAATGTCCTTGGTGCAACAGCGGCAGATCACTGGAACCGGGGGATGCAGCCGCAGACTCTCCTTAATGCACATGGTCAGGAAGGGCAGCTGGGCCAGGTCCTCCCTAAGGAAACACCGCACACACACACACACCCCAACAGTTATCCAGGGAGCAAAGACAGAAACACAATCCTCCCAGAAACACAGTTTCCCAGGGAAATCTTTTCTCCCTATAACAAAATAAGTTCCATTGGAATCAAATATTTGAGAATCAGAAAAGCAGAAAAAAATCAGAAGAGCAGAGAATTAGAAAACTAAGAGGGTCCTTATCTAACAAAAGCAATCAATGTAACCTGGTTCTGTGTACCCTCAATGAATCCACAACAATAAAAAAAAAAAAAAAAGAAAAGAAAAGAAAACTAGCCAAGGAAATTCAGCCAGTTATTTTTAAAAGATTGTTCTGAGGAAAAACACGATATCCAAAAGCCAAGTGTAAAAAGTTAACAAATGTGCATAAAAATATTTTTATCACAAGAAAGAAAACTCAAAATACAAATGAATGAGAAACAAAATACACAGATCCAATGTTTGCTATTATTTTTGCTTATACTAGAGATGCTAGCAAATGCAATTAGAGGGAAAAGGGGGTAAGGCAATTTGAAATGTGGGGGTAAATGTATCATTTTGACAGACAGTGATTTTATACTTAGAAAACACAAGTGATTCCACTGGAAAACTTTTATTAACATTGAAGATTCAGGAAGTAGGCTGAATTCTTTGCCCACTTGTTTCCCAGTGGTTATTTAAAATGTTAGTACCCAATAAATTAACTGCTTCAAAATTTGAAAACTCTACACCACCCACCACCGTGACCCAATGTCACCCCACAGGTTAACTAGGTTATTAGTTTTTAGTGTATTCTTCCAAAGGTACTAGTTAAGCATGTTTTAAAAATTATATAGTAGCATCCTATATAACTATGCGATATCATACTGTCATATACTATCATACTATACACATACTCTGTGCCTTTTCTTATTTAACAATACATCGTTCTCTTCTTGTATCAAAGAAAAGACTTGTGTTGAAACAGGGTTGTCCCTAGTCTAGAGATATAAAATAATTTCCCCATGGTTTCTTCTAGAGCTTCAAGACTCTTCTTTCTATTTCAAATATTAAATACATGACTCATCTGGATATTTCTGGACAGCTTCTCAGTTGTTCCAAGAGATTTTGCTAAATGATCTATATTTTGTCTCCTCATACTAGATATCATCTTTAGCATTTACTATGTTCATAGGGTGCACAAGTTCAATGCCTAAGTCATTAGTTTTTCTATGTAAAAATAACAGCTAGTTGAAAAAGATAATACAAGAGAAGATGCTAATAATTATTATATAAAACACCTGCCTTAAATATAGAAACAATAAATCTCTATTTTACAAACTTATAAAGTTCCCTCAATTTAAGTAAAAGATATTCTTCACCATAGCAACAAAAGCATGGAACGGTTGATTTAACAAAACATGCATAAGATCTCTAAGCAAATATTTTAGACTGTTAAAAGACTACAGATTATTAGAATAGGTAAATATCCATTTCATAATGTGAGAGAAAACATGACAATATTATGAAGCAATGTTTGTTTATTTCTTTACTTGTTTCTTTTATTCTCACTTTATTATTTCAGATTAATATGAGGATGCATATGATTAGGTTACATTGTTTGGGTTTCTAAGGTAAAATCTGAGTTGTAGTTGAGTCATCCTTTCACCCAGAAAGTATGCCATATAGCCATATGTTGTACTTGTTAGGTAAAAACTTACCAAACCCCTTCTTTATCCCCCCCCCCCCCTTTTTTTTTTTTAATAGAGACAGAGTCTCACTTTGTTGCCCTTGGTAGAGTGCTGTCACAGCTCACAGCAACCTCCAGCTCTTGGGCTTAGAGCAATTCTCTTGCCTCAGCCTCCTAGCCTCCCAAGCAGCTGGGACTACAAGCACCCACCACAATGCCTGGCTATTTTTTTGTTGCAGTTTGGTGGAGGCTGGGTTTGAACTCCCCACCCTTGGTATATGGGGCAGGCACCCTAGTCACTGAGCTACAGGTACCACCTACCTTCCTCCCCCTTCTTGAACTTAATTGAGTTTTTCTCTTATGTAGGCCTATAGTTGCTAATCTACTTGTTTCAACTTAGTATTGCGTACATGAGATGCTTGCTTTTCCATTCTTTTTTTTTTTTTTTTTTTTTTTGAGACAGAGCCTCAAGCTGTCACCCTGGGTAGAGCGCTGTGGCATCACAGCTCACAGCAACCTCCAACTCCTGGGCTCAAGTGGTTCTCCTGCCTCCTCCTCCCAAGTAGCTGGGACTACAGGCGCCTGCCACAATGCCCAGCTATTTTTTGGTTGCAGCCATCATTGTTGTTTGGCAGGCCCAGGCTGGATTTGAACCCACCAGCTCAGGTGTATGTGGCTGGCATCTTAGCTGCTTGAGCCACAGGCACTGAGCCAAGCTTTTCCATTCTTGAGATTCTTAGTAGAATGTTCTCCAAATCTTTACAGGTAAATACAAAAGATACAAAATCTCATCATCTTTATGGCCAAAGAGTATTCCATGGTATACATATACCACTGTTTACTAGTCCATTCTTGGATTGATATGCACTTGTGTTGCTTCCAAATCTTTATGATTGTGAATTGACCTGCAATGAACATATGAGTGCAAACTTGTGGTGAAATGATTTTTTTTTCTCCTGAGCATGAAGCTATGTTTCCACAAATTAAACATATCTTGATATCCACCAATAGAATATGTTCAATTCAAATGCAAATCTATATGATGTTTTTGGGAACTTAATACACTTACTCTAAAACTTGTCAGAAAGAATAAAAGATCATGAAGAGGTAGATCAACTTGAAAATAAAATATTAAAAAGGGGTAAGTTACTCAACCAGGTACTAAGATCTATTACAAAGTTGCAGTAAGGAAAAATAGTGTGGCACTGCTGCAAAAACGGAAAAATAGACCTGTGGAACAAGATAGAGACAGACACATAAGTAAGTGGAAAAGTCACATTAGTAAAGGAAACCCCACAAAACCTTGACAATTTGATAGATAACAAATAAAGAAAATGTAGACAATTTTTGGCTTCACTAAAATCAACCAGAGTAGCCCCCGCCCCAAAATCAAAAGGCAATCATTTGCAACACAAACAGAAAAAAAATGATTAATTTTGATTTTCATCAAATGTGATTTTCATATTCACATTCTAATAGGTGAATATGAAAAAGAAATGAACCCAGACAAAACGAGCAAAAATATAAGATGACCACTTCCATAAAATGGAACAAATGGTTTCTCAACCTGTGCAAAAGATGTTTCCTCTCACTGTTACTTAAAGAAAGGTGCATTAAGAAATAAAAAGACAGTCAAAGATTTAAATTTCAGTAATACAAAAACAGTATTGTTGAAGCTATGGGAAAGCTGTGTCACCAAACTCAGGTAGTAAAAATGGATTTTCAGTCATCAACATTGTAGTGAAAATGACCTTGGATTCACCAAGTGCACTGCTTGGGACTTGTTCTTCAGAGAGGCTCCCACATGGAAGCAATGGTCACTGTACAGCATGCTGACTATACCATGTTGAATTCAGCAAAAGGCTGGAAACAAATGTGCATCAATGGGGACATGTTTAGGTAAATCATGGTACATCCACACAGTAGAATACTCTACAGCTACAGAAGAGGAAGAAATGAGGATCACTAGTCCTATTACACACTGCAAGCTGAAAGGTAATCAGTACAGAGACTCTGGGAGGCAAATGGGCAACATCCATCATAACTGGAAATGTTTGCTTAAATGTCTTCAACACAGGAGTGAGCTGAATAAAACATGAAATGTTACACAGCACTCAGAGAA
Organism: Loris lydekkerianus; assembly: GCA_963574355.1. Lineage (NCBI taxonomy): Eukaryota > Metazoa > Chordata > Mammalia > Primates > Lorisidae > Loris > Loris lydekkerianus. The sequence continues at coordinate 14,992 of CAUYPK010162954.1, read as the reverse complement.
AATAGCTATAAGACACACTGTTGAGTTGAAAAAAACAAGTACACACACACATACAAACATATATCTCAAAGAGGAAAAACCATATATAAGGAGATAACTGGTAGGTAGACAGACAGGTAAAGAGATAAATGATTAATTGATATCTCTAGAGACCCCTGGGGAGAAAGGGCAGGGATTCAAGGGGTGGGAGGAATGTCAATGATAACCCTAATCTTCTCTGTACATTTCATTCTGTATAAGACAAACTTGTTTTTGTGTTTTCTAATTCAAGTCTCACTGTCTATGTGGCATATATTCCAAATGGAATGCTGTCCATTCTATCACTTGTGACAAGATGGATAAACCTGGAGGACCTTATGCCAAGTGAAATAATGAGAAGGCATGTGACCTTACTTATCTGTGTGATCTAAAGTATATGACATAGACACCATAGAAACAGAGCAGAGAACAGTAGTTACCAGAGGAGGGAGAAAGGAAAGGAATGGGAAGATGTTGGTCACAGGGTACACGATTCAGTTAGACAAGAAGAGTGACTTTTTGAGAGCTAAGGCACAGCATGGTGATGACAGTTAATAGTATTGTTCCAAGTTGCTAAGAGAGTACACTTCAAATATTCCCACCACAAAAAGGAGAAGTATTTGAGGTGACGGATATGTTCATTAGCTTGATTCTGTTGCTCCAAGTTGTACATATATATCATAATATCACATGATACTTCATACATATATTGTACATACAATTAAAAGTTGTCCACTAAAATTAAAAACAAATTTAACAGTAACTCTTTTTTCAAAGCTCATACTTTGCGAAAATTAAACCCTCTCAAAGATATATTGTTAATGTGAAAACTCGTGTCTATTCATACACTCCCATCTGTACAGAGTTTGTGTTCACACAGACGTGGGGGAAAGGCAGCCAGTCTCTGGAGGGACACAAAGGAAGTCATTGACCATGGTCACTACTAGGCTGTGGCTTAAGAAGTAAGTTTATTTTTATCGTAAATTCTTTGGGACACATTTATTTTTCACCAAGTGCATAACTTCTCTTAAATTCCTAATATTAAAATCACGAAAATATTTCCCCACCTCACGAAAACTCTTTGCAGGGCAAAGGCTTGGAGAAGAGGAGGCTACCTACAAATGCCTGTCCAGTCTGATGCGTCCTTTTCATGCCTCCATCCTTGGCCTAGCTGAGGCCGCAGAACTACCCACCTGCATCATCATTTATACGGTCCCCTTCAATACTCTCCACACTAGCCCTAGAAAGATTTTTCTGGTACCCAGATCTAACCTCTTCCTCTCCTGTTCAAACACTTCCCCTGGTTTGCCATCAGCCTGGGGTTAAAGTTGACCAGTAAAATTTCTCTTTCCTTGGTCTCTCTGTCTCCCTGACTCTCTTCATACCTATGCCCAGCCTTTCTCCTTGACCTATAGCAATGGTACCCAACTGCACCCAACTGTCTACTGACCATCATTCAGGGTCTCAGCTTACACACATTCTTTACCCCTAGTCTTTCTTCTCTTATTCTCAACTCTATTCTGTGCATGTAGGTTGGGAAAGTCCCGACCTGGGTTTGTTCCCCCACGAGGCTGGGAGCACCTGCAAAGCAAATCCCTGGGATGGGTTTGTCTGATATCTCCAGAGCACAAAAAGTGCTGGACACACTAAGGCAAATGGGAATGTAGTGTGGGGGTGTTTGATAAATGAAGGCAGGAGAGACAAATGATACAGGTGGAAAAGAGACGGATGAATTTTACCTTTGTCTCTCCATTGTGAATCCTTGGACTGGACAGTAGGGGAGGAATTAGAGCACAAAAGAGCAAACATTTGGTAACTCAAGATAAAATAATATTTCAAGAAGAAAAGAAAAGAAGTGGAGAGGAAGTTCATTTACTGAATATGTGCCAACTGGCATCATTAGCTCTCACACGTTGTCACAAAGATTCTCTGCAACACATGTCTCTCTGTCCCCAAAGCCTGAAAGCAAAAAAAAAAAAAACCCACCATTCCTTTGATAGCCAGGCTGGGCACCAAATCCTGCCTCTGGGTTCTGATCCTATTACAATTTAAGGAATACTGGTAGAATTGAGAAAAACTTCTCTCCTCCCCACTTGTGGAGCAGAGGCAATGAGAGGGGCTCAGGAACAGGCCTTGAGGACCTGCACTCACCATTCTATCTCTTCAGGTTCACGGTCCCTCAGAAGCTCTTGCACCTCCTGCCGGCAGCGCTCCTGATATTCTGGGTGTCTTGCAAGGTTATACAGCACCCAGGAGAGACCACTTGATGTGGTGTCATGGCCTGAGTGGCAAGAAGGTTAACATGGGTCTCTCAGCTGCTTCAGCACCAGAGGGGTGGACAGCACCCTTACATTGAGCCATTTAGGGAGGGTGGGAGGGATGGTGTGATCCAGGTCCACCTCCCAAGTCTCTGTGATGGAGAGACCTCTACCCCCCACTGTAGTCCCACCCTGGGACCCTCACCCCCAAACATGAAGGTGTCAGCCTGTGATCTTATGTCCTCATCTGACAATGTTCTTCCATCTTCATCCTGGAGAGAAGAAAGCATCACCCAAATTATACTAGCTTTGAGACTCCTGAGTCTCACCTGAGATGATCTCTGAAGACCCATCCCCCTTTCAGAAACCCAAATTGACCATTCACTCCTAGATCTATCTACGTCACCGTTGTCAGAGCTCTCACCTGATGGGCTTCCTCCCTGAATTCCTTGCCTCCTCTCTTATCCCTGGTAAGAGGAATCAATGATCCATGAATAGTTTCATGTTTCTGCATAATGAGGACTTTTGGAGAAAAGGTTACTGACTGTCTGGGTCACGGGATGTTTAAATGGCAATTTGCCTTGGAACTTAGAAATTAAGTGTTGCTGCAATACTCAATTATATTTGCTTATAAACCTATAGTGTTGCTATCTCACTGGAGAAGAGTAGTTTATACTCCAGAATAACGTGTGCTCTCCTGCTCTCTCATTGTCTCCATCTCTCTTCCTCTCTCTTTCTCAAAGGAATAAGGGAGTAATGTGCCAACGGTTTTCTGTAACTTCCAAGAATGAGAATGGAGGGGCCCCTATTTTGTGGCAAAATTACTGTTGCACTTACAGGTAAAAACATTGAATTGCACTAGGAGGAATTTGGGAGGGGGAGCCAGCATGACAATTCTAGTCTGGCTGCTCTTAGTGCTGTGAATAATACATGGACTGATCTGACCCAGGGACAATGTGCTTAGGTAAGGACAAAGTAAATTATATGAAGTAAAATCTCAGGCTCTTTATAGTATCAGACTGAGGAGTCTCATGTGGGCTGCTCTTCGCAGATTCATCTCTAAAACCTATTTATGGCCAGTCCCTTCCAGTCACATGTCTCCCCAGTGCCCATTGGATCAAGTCCAAGTTCTTTGAACTGGCATTGGCCATGAAGCTCCATTTATTTCCAGAACTCAGATCCCAGAAAGCCCACCTTGCTCAGCAGGAGCACATCAAGGAAGTCTAAAGTCTTGGCCTTGGCTTTGGCCTTGAGGAAGTCATCAATACCCTGACTGGAGAGGGTGTGGCGTCGCTCCTGGATGACAGCATCAGCGAAGGCATGCACAAAGTGGCAGGCCTTGCGGAAGCGCCGCCCATTAGGAGTGAGATAGTACAGGAAGTCCAAGTATGAGAGGATGTTCTGGCTTCTTCTATCTATAAGGGAACTGAGCTCCAGAATGGTGGCAATATATTCACTGGGCTTCCTGCAGGATGAAGGAATGTGAAGGAAACAGCTGAACACACCTGAAGCCCCAGGAGTACCTCCCAGTGACCAACAGGATCTACCTCCCATCAGGACAATGAGTTTCCAGAAACAGATTGCCCCACAGGTACACAGAGGGGCTCAGTAATGAGACTTAGGGCTACAAACTCTCTTCTCTCCCTGCGTTCCAACACTGTGAGCTGTTCATGTGCCACTAGGCACCCAGAGCATAGCTTGGACACCATGACCCTGTCTCCTTTGTCTCCTACTCTGTATCTAGTCCTGCCCCTTCTCCTCCCCAAGACTTTCTACACAGCTCAGATATTATCACATCCCAAGTGCTTCCAGCCCCCATCCTACCCTCTTGCATCCATTGTCAGTTCTATCTAGTGTCTACATAACAGTAAGTTCTCCACACAGCTCAGCTCTGACCATGCCCATCATCAGCTCAAACACCTTCAATGGCTTCCTGGAAACCTCATGATAAAATTCATACCATTTTCTTAGGGATTTCAATATCCTTGAGATCTAGCCCCTGTCTACCTCTGCAACCTCATTTTTACTGCAAGCATTTCTACCTACCCTTCCCTGTTCTTCAAAACGTAGCTATGACTTACCTGCTCCAGAGAGGCTCTTATAGTTGTTATGGTCAGTCCTCCCTCACTCCCTCACCTACTCCCTTGCGTCTGTGGTTCAAGTTACCATGCTATGGTTAAGGACTCACTCTTGACAGTTGCTGTCAGAGCTGAAGATGCATTTCTGCAGACTGTCCAAGGTCATCAGGCTGATGTGCTCAAACATGTCCAGACGGGCACTGCCTTCTGAGGCCAGGTGCTGCCACTTGGCCTGGGCAGAGAAGAAGACAGAGCTAGGGCTAAGCCGTAGCTCTCTTGACCCCTCACCACTCCAAACATGAGGGTGAACTACCCAGAACCAGCTTCTTGGTCCTCTGCCTCAGGTACCCATCTCCAGGTTTCGATGAAAGCAGAAGCTTTTACTACTATGAAATGAGGACCCCATGGCTAGGAGTCAAGAGACCTGGGTTCAAGTTTCAGCTCTGCCTCCTATGATCTGAGAGCCCTCAGTCAATCCCATCCCTTCCCATAGGTCTCATCTGTCAAATCTTCAGTAAAAGTTGGAATCTCTGTTCCATCACTCCTGGAACTTACTACATGGATAAACTTGAGCAATTGTTCTAATCTTTCTGGCTGATTTTCATCTGTATTGGGACAAAAATAAACTCTAACCCTAAACAGGTTGTTAAAATTGTATTAGGTATTTTATATCATGGTTGGCACCTTGGATCATTTCTGTCATATAGTGTGTCCTCAAAAATGTTGTCTTTCCTTGTTATTATTATTATTATTACAAATTCATTTCAAAAATATCCCTATTTTGGAGAGATAGTTCTCCATGAACCATGAGCATGCTTGCTAGGCATGCCAAGAATGCAAAGCCCTGATGTTTTTAACCTGGGCCACTGCTCAGAATTTTGTTTGTAGAGAACAGCCTTGAGCGATAAGGTAATACTTCCCCCTGGGCATAGAGGGCTTGTGTCTGCTTGGTATTATAGCATATTCCCTAAGCCCAACATTCTTCCCCTATAATGCAATATACTCCATCAGCAAGCATTGATAAAATCCCACCTGCGTCATCCACATGGGATTTGGGTGGCTTGGAAAAAAGGAGGCAAACCAAGCAGAAGTATACAGGCTGCTTGATGTGCCATGAGTAGTAAACTACCCTTTGTCTCTGACCCTGGAGTCTCGGGTCTTCTGAAAGAAACCATGAAATAGTCACAAACGAGCTTGCCACCTTGCAAATAAGAAAAAAATTCTAGGCAGTCCAAAAAATTCATACAAAAATTCTCCTTTTCCCCTGTACCCATACCATTTGAAATGTGATTTTTAACAACTTCCATCAAGAGATGGAGTCTATTTTATATTTTCCCCACTTCGATTCTGGGCTGGTCTTTAGACTTTTTTAGTCACTATGATGTGGTGAACATAATGACATAACTGTAATAAAGTTATTATGGCATTGCAGCTTCCTTTCACTCCCTTGGAACTCTTTTGCTGCCATGGGAATAACCCTGGGATGACTTCTGGAGGGAGAGTCATATGGGGGATAGTCCTGCTGCCCCAGCTGAGGCCATCTTTCATCAGCCTGGTGCTGGTCAAGCCCCACACAAGTGAGCATCTGAGACAAGATCAGCAAGGCTGCCTTGCTGATCCACAGTACTAAGTCTTGGAGGGAAACAGAAAGCAGTAATGACTCCTCACCCAGCAGAGCCAAAATTCCAACTAAGATCTGTCTGAGGTCACTTTGACCTCAAAGATCCAGCTGAGACCCTGAGCTCAAGGAACTTACATGCATGATGTTTGCACTCTCAGTGAAAACCTTCATATAGGATTTCAAGATGTTGAAATGGAAGGAGGGTGTCAGCATGTGACGATGGCGTCTCCACTTGTCACCAGCACTTGTTGCAAGTCCATCCCCTAGTAGAGCAGCCAAGTGGGGTGGGCAAAGGCAACACCTTCTCCTGACCAAAAAGGATGTCCCCAGCCCTCCTCCCTCACCTGCCAAGGTTTCATGAATCTACAGATACTCACCCAGCCAGGGTTTCATGAATCTGTAGAAGACCATATCCTTGAGTGAAATGGAAGCTGACATGAATGACGACCAGCAGGGGACATGGAGAGGGGTAAAGGATAAATATGGGGTGAGGGCAGAGGCTCCAAGTCAGGAGTTTTCATTTCTACACTCCAAACCCAGCAAAGCAGGAAGGGGGACAGGGCAGACGCAGGGAGAGTGGGACCAGGCCAGGCTGCAGGACAGTAGAGCAATGACACACTGTGACGTGGCATAGCAAGCCCCAGCCCTCCTTGACATGGCTTCTCAAAGAAGCAACATGATCTACACCAACCAAACAAGCTCACCCATCTACAAAACACCTTCATGGGGACATAGGACACCACTTCTGTCCCAAAACTTTCAGACATGTCTTAGCATGGGCCTGGAACATGTGGCATGTCCCTGACATGTGGTAACATGTCCTGACATGGACACAAATATATGACAGCCCTTAACATGACACAAAAAGCTCTCACATGGACTTGTGATCATCTGACACAACCTCAGAATACCACACACACCAGCTCCTGATAGGATTTAAATACGGTCCCTTTTATATCAAAGACATGGCACAGGTATGACCCAGACTCTTCCTCAGGTATAACTCAAGCATACCCTTAGACTAGCCTGAATACTGAATACTGAAATAATGTCTCAGTTCACATAGGGAACCTTGGTCCAGATCTTGGACAAGTTCCCCACATAGCCAGATATGACCAGCAGGAGAAAAAGACAATCTCAAACAGCATCTCAGACAAGAGCCAGACAAATCCCAACGTGCCTCACATGCCCCTGGCCACGGCTGAGGCCCAAATATGACCATCACCACATGACCCCAGGTGGAAACATATGTCAGGAATAACCAGCTGTAACACAAACCAGTTATGACCAGGACCCAGGGGAAATAGACATGGGACAAGATGTGGCCGTTACAGCAGATATCAACAGACACACCTCGGACATGAGCAGATAGGATCTAAGGTCAGATTGGTGGAAGTCCAGTGGAGACAGAGGCAGTGTCATCTCCACCCCATCCCCTCCAGTCTGAACTCTCCTGTCACATGACAGCTGCAGGTAGCAGACAGACCTTAGCAGCTGAAAAGTGGTGTCCAGTCAGCTTCTACCTGGAGTAAAGAGCAGAGGCTTGATGCAGGTTGGGTGGAAGATGAGAATGCTTGTGTGCTGGAGCCTCGCCCACCAGAGGAACACATCTCTCTGGGTGCCTCCTAGCCCCTGTGTGGCTGGAAAAACTTCCTCTGATCCTTAATCTGGAGAAGAAATACCAGGACCCAACCCATGCATTTCAGGCCACCAGAGAGAAGCACCTGCAAGGTAGAGACCCAGATCCGAGCCCTAAGAATTCCAAGCGGCATCTTATCATCCTCTCTGTGCTGAGCCTCCCCAGAGTCCCTGAGGCTGAGGTACTGGAGGATGACATCATTTGCCCCTGGTCAGCCTGGTAGTAAGCAGCATGCCTGAGACCTGAGACTGGGTCTGTCTGAACCCTGTAGCCCCAACTCTTAACTAGCAAACTTACTTCTATTCCCCAATACAATAGCTCTGCAAGCCTGATACCTGCCAAGATCGGGCAATCAGTCAAAGTAATTGAATCAAAAATTCATTCTGTGACCCATGTTGAGGCAGTGAAAGTAAATCACAGACCATTATGGCAACACTGAAGGAAAGGCTCCTTTTTCTGATGGGAACCAAGCTTCTGAGATGTCTCACTGACACCATTAAGAAGCGGCTGACTTGAAAAGCAACACAAAGAATGGAAAACCAAGAGAGGGAGATAAATTCCCAATGACATTGTGTGGAGCTGGATGCAGCCATGCCTGAAAGCAGCATCCCTGGACTTTCTAGTCAATAGATTGTCTCTATTTGCTTAGACGAAGGGGGTGAGTTTCCATCCACTCGCAACTGAAGGAGACCTCAGCAGCCAGACAGAGCAACAGACCTGCCCATAGGCACTCAGCATTTTGATGTCAGAGCCATAGTCTATGAGGTACACTGCCTGTTTCCCTGCTCAGCATGGCCTGTCCAAGGAAAGGAAGGGCAGAGGGCAAGGGAAGGGCACCAGGCTGTGACAAGATTTCCCATTGGAGACTCCTGGGGCATGGATCAGAAGAGCAGTCAATTTAGTGTGGAGAAGCCACAGGGTGGTATAGAAGGAACTGTTCCAGTAAGAATGAGAGTAACAGAAACAGCAGTCCAGGTCCTCCATCAGCCACAAGTCCTACTGCTTTGGGCCTGGAGATGGTTACAGCTGACACCTTGATTACCAAGAATGCCCATTGCCTTACCCTAACCTCTTTTTTAAAAATCCTATTCATTGTTCCAGAGTGAGCTCCAGCAACCGGCCTCCTCCAGGAAGCCTTCCAGCCTACCCCAGCGGTCTTTTGCCATCTAGCCAAGTAGGTTCTTTTCTTTTTTGAAGATTAACATGAGGATACAAGTAATTAGGTTCTAACAATTTCATTTGTTACATAAGGTCCTGGTTGTAGTTCTGTCCCACCCCCAAGAGGTGTGCCATACACCCTAATGTACCTATTAGGTGGGAGCACAGAGTTTTTATCCCTCCTCCCCACCCCCGTCTTTCTGGCCCTTTTCTGATCCCATAATGTTTGGGTTGTCTCTATCCAAATCCATCTTCTCAAGCTTAAGAGTTGCTTCATGACAGGGCCCTGGATTGAGAAATTCTAGGGCCCCAGAACACCAGGGCAGGAGTGATACAGAGCAGGGCTGGTTAGTAAATGAAAGCAAGAGGAAGATGGCTGAGGAAGAAGAGGAAGGAGGGGCTGGGGTGCTGCAGAGACCACACAGGAGCTTGGGGGAGGAGGGGCAGCAAGGCCTTGGATGTGCCACAGCTCCCACCACCACAAGCTCTGCATAGGTACCTGAGGAAATGAGGACAGATCGGATGATGTTGGGGTGGCACAAAGTGATGACAGGGTAGATGGGTCCAATGCACATTTGAAAGCCCTGTGGGTAGGTGGCCACCAGTTGAGTCAGGTCCCTCAAACCTTCCTCCATGGGGGAAATCTGCAAGTAAGGCAGGGCAGTCACCTCCCGTAATCAGTAATTTCAAGCGCCAACACGACTGGGCAAAGGGATGCGCAGATAGCTGGTACATTATTTCTAGATGTGTCTGTGAGGGCATTTCCTGTGGAGATTAGCTTTATTAACTGGTAAGATGTGGAAGGACGATCCACCCCCCCTCTGTGGGCAGACACCACCCATCCATGGAGGACCACTGAGAACAAAAAGGCAGGGGAAGGGGCAATTGGCTCTGTCTTCAGGAGCTGGGACATCCATCTTCTCCCGCCCTTGGACATCAGAACTCCAGATTCTCGAGCCTTTGATTGACACTGATTCCAGATCCCTGGATCTCCAGCTTGCAGATGGCACCCAGTGGGACTTCTTAGCCTCCATAATCACACGAGCCAATTCACATACTAAATCCCCTCTTCTCTTTCTCTCCCTGCCGCCCTCTGCCTCTTTCTGTCTAGACAGAGATAATATAATATAGATAGATATAGACATAGATATAGATATGGATACAGATACGGATGTAGATAATGAAATAGGCATAGATACATCCAATTAATTCTGTTTCTAAGGGGAACCTGACTAACACAGCAGGTCTGGGGCCTCTGGAGATGGTGCAGCCTCTACAGTGAACAGCGTGTCCAGATTCTTCATAGAAGAATGGAATCTCTTATTCTTCCTGCTCTTTCTCTCTCAAGTCACAAGAGTACCTTCCAAGCAGAGGCAGAACACTGTGTGCCCACGGAGAGAACCACTTCAGCCCAGCGGAAATAGTTTCTTGTCCTGGAAGTGGCTCCAACCCAGGGATAGCCATATGGGGGGGGTTGGGCACCAGTGTGGCCTCAGGACATGTCCCTAAGGCTGATTTCCACATCCTTTCTTGATCTTCCTGATCCACATGGGCTGTTTCCTTTTTGTGAGCTTCCGTTCTCAGCAGAACCCAGGGGAGCAGAGAGAAACTAATTGTCGGTGAGGAGGGTGAATCCACCTATAGACCAGACTCTGTGCATAGTGTGTCCTGTGAACCATCCCTAAGGGCACACCCATCACTCCTGCCATTTACAAATGAATTGAATGAGGCCACATCCCCCAACAGAGAGACCACCAGCTCTAAGTCAGAGGGCAAGGACTGGGGGAAGAGGGTTGATAAAGGCTCTGAAAGGGGAAGTGAGTGGCCAATGTGTATGCAGGTAGGACAGCAGGGCCCAGGGGGACATCTTAGTGGGGAAGAGCAGGATAAGAAGAAGGAGCCAAGGAAGAGTAGGGGGTGGGACACCGCTCACACCTGGCTTCTGTCCTTGAGTTTGGGGGGGGGGGTAGAGGGGTCACAGTAATCCTGGGGAAAGCAGCTGCCCAGAGAGGGGCAGATGAAGGAAAATGGGCCAGGCAGGGAGCAGACCCTGGTCGCTCACAGAGTGACCTTTGATGCTGGTCTGACTCACTTGTCCACTGCTTGCTTTGGGTGAGGGTGGAATGGCGGTACCCCTCAGAAGGCCTCAAGTCCAGCAGTGGAGATTCTGGGAACACCAGAGGTCACTGCTCTGTGCAGCCCACCCCTAGAACCCCTCAAGGTGCAGCAACATGGGAGGACAGGCAGAGAAAGGAACCTAAGTAGGCTGGGGGTCAGGGACAAGGAGGTAAGAGAGCCCTGAGGTGGCACAGCAGAGCAATGAGGCAGTAAGCGTTCCTCACTTCTCTGCCACCCGACCCAGCCCATCTCAACCTTCGGCTCTCTGAGCCCCCTTCCTAGCCCTGGAGAAGTCTACCCACTCTGACACCCTAGAATCCTCCTGTTGCCAAACTCACCAGGTGCAGGTGACCCAAGAACCAGTTCTTCCTGGGGGGCCGTGGGTAACAGCGGAGACGGTGGCAGTTGTCATAGAGGGTGTAAGTCCAGGCCAGGATGTGAGCCAGGAGCAAGAAGGCCCCGACCAGCAGCAGCAGCAGCCATGGGGAGACGGCCACCGGCCCCAGGCCCAGCCAGGACAGGGTCAGCTGCAGCATCCTGCAAGGCAGAGGGATGGAGGGGGCGTTCCTGAGGCCCAGGAGAGCGGACAGGAGCTCCAGGCCCAACACAAAGGGGCATGGATGGAACAAGGAGCACTCAGAGATGGGGAAGCAGGCACTGGGAGTAGGGAGGGAGACCCAGGGACCCCAGAGGAAGAAGCAGAACCAGAGGTCAGAGAACACACAGTCAGGAGTATCTTCTCCCCCTAGAATCTCCTCTCTCTTCCTCCTGGGACTTCTTTGCCCCTGTTCTGTTCTTATGTCATGGAAAGGCTGAAGGGGGCTGAGATGCAATCCCTGCCTTCCTGGACCCTGCCTAGCAGCAACCAAAAATAAAGGGGGTGGGGAGGAGAGAGAGGGAAGGAGGGAAAGGGGTGTGCGGTCACCGTGTGTGACACACCTCTTGAGGGCGGGACACTATAAATAAAGGGACTTCACCCAGCAAATGCAAGCAATATAACCTGGCTCATTGTACCCTCAATGATTCCCCAGTGATTAAATAAATAAATAAATAAATAAATAAATAAATAGCATGGAAAAGAGGTGCTTAAAGAGCCTGAGGCACTAGATCCAGGAAATTTAAATAGGAATCTCATGGCTCTCCACTTCTGAGTTTTACCCTTTAGGATACTCAGATTTTTTAATTATAAGTTTAAGAGAATATTCTCTGCCTGCCCAGGCTGCTCCTATAGGCGTAAGTTCACTGAGCACCTACTATGTGCTGGGCACTGTTTCAGGCACTGAGACTACAACAAATGCCTCCCTTCTATCAAGGGGCAGCATCTTGGGGGGAGACAGACTATAATCAAATAAAAACACAAGAAGGTCTCACACAGTGATAGTGACATGAGGGCTTCGAGGAGGAGGCATCCTTTCTTGGAACCCAAATGAAGGAGGAGGGAAGACTGTGACATTAGAAAGCTCCTGTGGTCACAGGGTAAAGTACCCAGCAGCCCACATAGGCAAGTGAGCCCTTGCTCCTTGGGCTCTATGCCCAAGTAGAATTGGTGTCCTTGGGGACAAAATTTAGCCCAGCATTTAATCCAGAAGCAGGTGTAACAGATTCCTCCAAAGCTCAGCAGGTGTCTGCAGCCAAAGAAAGGGCAAGAGCCATCAGGTGGATTCCAGAGGGGGGACAGAGACCAAAAGAAAGGGAGAGTGGGAAGTGGAAACCCCCAAAGGGGGACATTCAGAGCCCCAAGAGGCTCCTTTCCCACAACTCCCCACTTTTTATTTTACAGAATAGAAATGCAGAAATCTCTCCAATCTTTTTTTTTTTAACAAGGAACATCTCGGCTGCCAAATCACACACCTGATTGGTGCAAGGTCTGCAGCTGTGCTGTGAGGAGGGGCTACCCTGGGGAAGACAGAGGCTGGTGCTTCTCTCCAGGGGCCATTCCACCCCCACCCAAAGCAAACAGTGGACAAGTGATTCAGACCAGCAGCAAAGGTCACTCTGTGAGTGACCAGCCTCACACACAACTTATGAACCTCTGAACCTCAGTCTTCACATATGTAAAATTGGCCTGACAAAGCTTCACAGGGCATTGCAATTCCATCATACAGAGCAGAGAGAACAGGGAAAGCAAAACTCAAATGATAGGTGAGTGATTCTCCCATCTCTGCATAAAATGTATCTGCCTCTGTGTGTGTGTGAGTGTGTGTGTGTGTAAACATTTGTATATGCACTAAAAAAAATCCAGAAGAATCACCACATCACAGTGGAATTGACGGAAGTAAAATTGAAATAAAGACTCCTTTAACTTTCTATAGGTCTCTGTAGCTGTGTTTTTCACACTGAGATGCTATCAATTTAATCATTAAAACTAAACTTTTAAAAGAAAAAAGGATTTGCCACAGTGGGGGGCACATAGATGGTGTACAGCACAGGTAAGCAGATCTTATTTTCTTTGCTTTTATTTCTTTTTTTTTTTTTTTTTAATAGCACAGGGAAAGTTTAATATCATAGGCACCATGTGAGGAGATGGAAAGAGTTTCTCAAATTCATCTCCCCAAGAATTTGGGAGAAAGGGTTTTTAAAGATAGTTTGGTGAGCAGAAATTATCTCCTCATTTGGGAGTTTTCTGGGGTAGAGTGTTTCAGGGCTGTTGGATTCATTCCCACACCTATCCACAAGTCTGGTTGGCGTCAGTAGGTCTCCAGAATGCTTAGCCTAAAAAATACCTTAAAGACCAATCTTAACAGCAATGGTATCTATAGAAGTAGTAGGATTGGGGGGGTCACAAACCTTACGCCTGTCAGAGAAGATAGAGATATTAAGCAGTGACCTGTTACAACAGCAAGGATGTTAGGGAAACAGTGGTTGGTTAACTTCTGGCTATATATATACTGTTTTAAAAATCAGACATTGGTTGCTATTTATAGGCTCTACATTATTTTAATATATATGGTTTCTGAGAGATACTGCCTTAGAACTGGGATGAGAGTCTGCAAGAAAGGAGAGGAGGCCAGTCCAGGGACAAGGTAATAGAGGGTAAAAGGAGAATGGAAACTGACCAGGTGTCAGCTCAGCTCCCACGTAGTTGCAAAGGCTTTTATTAGCCTTATCAGTATAGGTGGAAAGGGGCAGTGAGCCCGGAGTACTGCTCCAGGCTCTTCTCTAGTGCAGATCAGGATTATGGGGTATCCTTAGGATCATAATTATGGGTAAGATTTTCCATGAACTCTGGCCTTGAGGCACTCCAGGAATCTGGGGAGAGAATTGCTGGTTTCTGACCTAATTTTCTAAAATGACTACTCTCCTGTCAGGGTTATGAGGATTTCTTTCCTGCAACTCCCCACTTTTACAGAATAGAGATGCAGGAATCTCTCAAAACTACTTCCTGCTGGATGGGAGTGCCAACAACTGTAGGGATAGAGGGGGGAGTTATTAGGGTTAGGAAGGTTTTGGTGTTGTCTCAGGTAAGCCTCTTTTAGAAGGAGGACTTGTGTGCTGTGTTGTTGGGATAAGTTGCAAACGATGTTCTTGATGAACTGGGTCGCAGTAGGAGTGGATCTAGGGAGACACAAAATAACAAAAGAAGTAGAGAGATGAATATAGGTAAGTCCAGGGGGAGCCAGGTTGTGAGTCAAACCAAGACTGCCAGCTGTTTTCTCTTTGTCTTTGATGGCTGGCAGCCCAGTCAACTCATCCAAGAGTGGCCACATCTCTGACCAGTCCAGACTGGCTGGCAAAGAAACAGCATTCTTGATCTAGGAATAAACATAAGCTTCCTTCTTCTGCAATGAGAGGGTCTAAACCGGGTCTGTTTTGGAGGGTCCTGGGTGGTAAGAAATCTACTTGGTCTTGTAGTTAAAAAATGTAGGGAAGACCCCACGCCTCCAAGTTTTGTCTTGATCCCTATAGCTCTCCCGGGTGGTGAAGAGTGGGATTAAGATGAGGGCTCTTTGGAACCTGACTTTTTTTTTATTAATATTAAATCATAGCTGTGTACATTAATGCGATCATGGGGCACCATACATTGGTTTTATAAACAGTTTGACACATTTTCATCACACTGGTTAATATAGCCTTCCTGGCATTTTCTTAGTTATTGTGTTAA
>CAUYPK010162951.1:0-29029 GCA_963574355.1 Loris lydekkerianus | reverse complement strand
TGGAGGTCAACACAGCTTTTCTTACATTTAATAATTGTATCAATGGTAGCTCATGTAATTTCTTCAGGTTGTCTTTCACTGTTAAATTTCAGTCATAGCATTACTCAGAAATAAAAACAAAGCAGGAGGAATTATGCTACCGGCCTTCAAACTATACTGTAAATCGATAGTGATCAAAACAGCATGGTACTGGCACAAAAACAGAGAAGTAGATGTCTGGAACAGAATAGAGAACCAGGAGAGGAATCCAGCTACTTACTGTTATCTGATCTTTGACAAGCCAATTAAACCATTGAATTTTAACAAGAACGTCATGCAAATTTAGAAAGTGCGGGGAAAGGAAAAGGAAAAGGAAAAGGAATACAGTTAACCAAACCACCATCTCACCATTCAGCGAAAATTTACATAGCCATTAAAAATGTTGGTTATGAAAACATTGTAGTAGTATGAACATTGCTTTTTAAGGTCAGGGTGAGTGGAAAAGGAATATAAAATTACAAAGGCAGTATGATGATAGCTAAGCAAACTTCATGCATAGAGAAAGAGACCAAATTATGACAACGCTAGTATAGTTAAGTATGGAACACCATATATAATTTACCATGTTTTTTAAAAAGGGTAAGCCACCTTAATTTTGTTGAAAAAAAAAGAATGAAAGAAAAAGGAGCAAACTGCATGCTTATATTTTTCAAAAGGAAGAAGTCTAAGCAAGCTTCAGGCCCTAGAGGAAAAAGATTCAAACTACAAAGATGTGAGGAAATGCAATCGAGTGTATTAGCTATTCTGGGCCTTCAGTCTAATGAAAAGGGAAACAAAGAAAACAGCTGAGATTAATGAGAAGGGCAAAGACACAGTAGACGTTTTTAGCAATAAAGCTAGAAAAGGCAGTAAAATAAATAAGTTAGATACAGGGTTAGATATATATATTTTTTTAATTGAAGAGAAATGTCTTCACATACTGTAATTATATACATAAACATTTTAAAAGATAATTTTTCCTTAATTTTCACTTAAAAAGATAACTGAAGATCCATAAATATAGAGTAACAAAGAAATATATCAAGAAGGGCCTACAAACCAATTTGGAGTAAGAAAATGTATAATATATATATTTCTTAACTAATAAACTATTATACACATACCTTTTAGTGGTACACTATGACAAAAATTATAAACAAGACTGCAGAAGCATGAAAAGAAGCATCACAAAGGATGTGATTTTATACATGTCACAAAACTGTTTGTAAATACTGATTAGAACCATGTAAAATTACATCTGTATATGGAGAGACGTAAATATTTAGGCTACAGGGGATGCATCTTTATAAATATTTTTCTGTACAACAGTATAATATTCAACACAGTTTTATTCCATAAGAAAGATTACTGACCTATATGTCAAGTGCATGCATGCTTTGTGGCTCTAATTATTTGCAAACTAGAATGGCAAAGGAATTTAAGGATGGCATTGTGGGATCTTAGAGATTATGGTGGGGATTCTTTCGTTGAAGGACAGCAGAGACGTGAGGGAGTTAGCACAAGGCTCAGGTGGGAGCACCCAGCAGATCATTTGCCGAGATTTGCCTTGTTAAAAGGGGAGGGAAAGACCAAAAAGGATGTGTTCATGCCAAGCATCTTCTAAGCACTAGACTACATTTTAAGCAGCTGGCATATCTGACCTAATCAAACTCACTGATTGTAATTAGCTTCCCAAGCGTGTGCCAAATGCTTCTTTTGTATGTTCTTTCCAGGCTAGGTGTTGTCCTCCCAGCTTGAGAATTGCTAATCTAGCATTCACTTAACATATATGTGGTCCTGGCTGCCTTCTGGCTCCTCTGACACACCCTCCCCTGCCTCTGCTGCTGGGCCTTACTGTCTCCCATGCAGCTCTGGTTTTACTTGGCTCTTCAAGGCTGCTTCTTTGTCTTCCAACTCTCTGTTTACATGATATCTCTTTAGAGAGATTTTTCCAGGCACCATCTCTAAGTATATGCCTCCACTCCTGCATCTATTTGTCCACCCCCAATATTCTTCCACGGGCTCATTCTGCTCATTCCAATTGCAACACTTATCACAAACAGTACTTATTTTATTTATGTGATTATTCACTTATTTATTTGCATTTAGTTTCTAATATATTTTAAGAGACTGAAACTTCTTTAAGGCTAGGGATGTTATTCAGTGTTAGACATTTTATGTGCGATGTCTAACTTAGCACCCACCTGCATATGGTAAGTGTTCAATAAATACTTATGGAATTAATGACTTATTGATAGACTGGCAGATAAAAAGAATAAAACAATCTCTCTTTTCCCTTTTATCTCATGAGCTATTTGTTAAAGACTATTCTACGAGGAGATACCATAAGCTCTCTGAAACCACAGAAATGACATCTTTTTTGTTTGTAAATGCTTAAATTTGCCCTGGATATCTGAGGGCCTAAGATAGGATCACAGGAAGACCTATGTTCTAATACTAGCTGTATGACTTTAAGTTCCTAAAACCTCATTTGTTCCCACTTATTAGATTATAGGGGTTATCAATAAGTATAAGCTATCATAGCAATAATTTTTATTTATTTTATGTAATTTTTTTTTTTTTTTAGACAGAGACTCACTTTGTCACCCTCGGTAGAGTGTCATGACATCTTAGCTCACAACAAATTAAAAGTCTTGGGTTCAAGTAATTCTTTTGCCTCAGCCTCCCGAATAGTTGGGACTCCAGGTGCTAGCCATAATGCCTGGCTATTTTTTTTTAGAAATAGCGTCTTGGTCTGGCTCAGGCTGGTCTTGAACTGGTTAGTTCTGGCAATCCACCCACTTCAGCCTTTCAGAGTGCTAGGATTACCGGTGTGAGCCATCATGCCTGACCCCATAGCAATAATTTTTATTATTACATGATCGATATTATTATCACAACTTCCATTCAAAATGGTCGAAGTAGGTAATCTCTGAGGATCATTTTTACTTATATAACTGGTGTGGACTACAGTTAAATTTTATTATGATAACAGTATTAAATTCATTATAGAAGTATGAAACCTTAAACTCCATTTAAGGAGGTTTTGTTATGTAAGTACTCAGAGACTCAATCAATGGTTCCCATGGCACAATACCCAGGAACAATATCAAAGAACAGTGGAAAATGGAAAACAAAGGAAAATAAGTCAAGACAATATATTCTAGAATGAACATGAATGTATTTCAGAAAATTAGAAATCCTATGAACTTTATGATAACACAATATGAGATTAATTGGCAAGTTGTACCACACTCTGCTCAGCTCAGTTCCAAGCAGGAAAGGGCAAATGTTTTTCTCTTATTATGGAGTGAAGAAAGGAGGCTGAGGCAAGATCATTTCAGTTACCCCTCAAAGATGCAATTCTACATCTTACATTTGCATGCTTTGAATAACCGTCTCATTGATATGTGTGTGGCAGAATGTTTGTGTATTAATGAAAAGGAACACCTTTACATTTCTAGAATATGTGTGCTGTGAACCAAATATTCTTCCTAAATGTGAAGGTATTAGATGGGCCCTTTGGAAGGTAAAGATTTAGATGAGGTGATGAGTTTGGAGATCTCATTTTGAGATTAGCTCTCTTAGACAAAGTCTCATAAGAAATCTTGCTTCTCATCTCTGCTTTCTGCCATGGGAGGATATAATGCATCCCAAGAAAGGGAACCTTAGCAGACACTGGATCTGCCAGCTGCTTGATCTTGGACTTCCCAGCCTCCAGAACTGTGACCAATCAATGTTTGGTGTTTAAACTCTGCAATCTATGGTAATTTGTTATAGCTTCCCAAACTAAGACATTATGTCACAGGTGAAACAAACTCAAGATCTTACCTTAAACTCAAGGCCTTCTAAGGAAGCACCTAAAATAATGGTGGCTAAGCATGGCTTTTGGGGGAGCTATTTGTGACTCTCTAGCATAACCTTCCCAAGTGGCAGCTCTTTTAGCTTTGGCATGGCCACGTGGAGTTGATTGTAACTGGTATATGTTAAGGTGGTGTGACAGTCAGGACAGGCTAGATGATGCTGTGATAACAAACAACCCCCAAACCTCAGTGGTTTTTAAACAACAATGTTTTATTCATACTCACAGTACACAGCCACAGAGGGTGAGCTAGGTGCTCTGCTGCTGCTCTGTTGTCAGCCTAGGCTGACAGAACAGTTTTCATGAAAGGGGGAAAGGAGACCATGGTGAAACACAGCTTGTCTTTCAATGTTTCCACACAGGACTGTGTTGCATCAGTTTCCTCCTATTTCACTGGCCAAGGCATGTGACAGCCAAGCCTGACTGCAAAGTGGCAGGAAAGTAAAATCTTCCTACAGGCAAAGAAATCAGATATGCCTATATACTAATAACATCTACCAGGTCCTTGAATGGAAGCTTAGAATCCTGATTCCTGGGTTTGATTTGTAAAATTACTAACATGCATTTGTAAATATGTACATAATATGTGTGCATATGTGTGTGTGTGTGTGTGCATGTCACACACACATGTATCCAAGTCTGGAAATAATTCATTCACATTAACATGGCCCAGAGAACTATTTTGGTGCTATGTAGAGCAGAATGTCTATCACTGGCTACCTCCCTGCATTGACCACCTCTTTACATTGATCTAATTTTCATAGACCAACATGCACCCCATGTACATGCTAACACAGTAGGCCTAGTTCCTTAGGTTGCTCACCACTGTATGTTGACCAGTTTGTTACAGTCCCTTGGATGGTCAACTTATAGAAATTATACTGTATCTTCTTTTTGTATTGTTTTGTACTATAAAACTTTTTATGTTGTTTCATGTCTCTAGAGAGTTTACTTTGCTATTGTTTTAAAAGCAACTGGCTGACTATTTGAATCTGAAATCTGATCTTCAGCTTTATGACTCTAATAGCTAAACCAGATGGGCCTTGTGGTCATCTCCAGTAAGGCACCTAGGGGAACCAAGTCATCTTCTGACATGATCAACCATCTTTGAAATGCGGGCCTTCCCTTGCACAGGGTAAAGCAATACTTGTGCAAGCGTGGTTTGGGCCAGGTCTCTTAACACAGCTTAAGCAGTGTTAATGCTTACTTTGGTTTCAATGCTCTCATCACACATTGGAGCAACCAAACAAGCATAATGTGGAGGAGTAAATAGGACAACACAAAGTGCTCTCTGGAGAAAGATGCTCACATAAATAGAAAGTGCTTCCACGTTACTCACTCCCATTACAATCTTTAGCTTGCAATTTCAAGGTCCTTCCTGAACTGTGCTTAGTGGAATGAATTTTGGAAATGCAATTTAGAGTAACTACCTTTTACTTATCTGTCGATGACAAACTGGGCTCTTCACAAATTGTCTCCAATATGATGCACTGTATGCTAATTGACTGGCTAGGGTTAAAGCTCTCAGGTGAAGATATGTTTATTACTGGAACTCAATTCCAGGTCATTTTCATGATGACATTTTATGATGATGCAGCTGGAAAGAAAAAGTCTGTGACAGTGAGGGGATGAGTAGGAAGTGCTAGAGATGCACCACACCTCTACCTTGCCACTTCCATTTGTACAGTATCTGCACAGCAGACCAACCAAAAGAACTGAAGCCATTGAGAAATAAAGTGAGGCAAAATGATGAAGCAAAGGGAAAATAGTGTAGGAAGGTCAGATGGAGCCAATGTCCACCACACGCTTGTCTTGAACTCCTGAACATCCTCTATGACTGAGGCCTCCAGCCCCTGGGCCCCAGACTGGTACCAGTCTCTTAGGAATGGGGCAGCACAGTAGGAAGTGAGCAGTGCATGAGCTAGTGAACCTTTATCTGTATTTACAGTCTCTACCCACTGCTCATATCACTGCCTGAGTTCTGCCTCCTGTCAGATCTAAGAAGGGACACTAAGAAAGAAGCTTCAAGGGGGATGAGAGGAAAACCTGAACTAGGAAGTCTGGAGGGCCCATATGAATGTGGGTGTGAAGTAATGTAGGTAACCAATGACCAACAGAGAGAGACCATCAAACACTAATAGAAAAGCACAGTACTGTCTGGAGACAGAGAGACCAATGAAAGACTTGTAGCCAATTTCAAATGGAGAGAGGATTTATATCCCTGCAAGCCTTTGTATCTCTGCCTCTCTCACCCTTTTTCCTCCATGAGAAGGACCCACTTCCAACTTTCTTTGGAAGTGCTCTAAACTTTCTTTTTGTTCTTCCTAAATAAAATATTTCTCTGTTACCTTGAAACTTGTGTAGGTGACTTTTGCTTTCTGTCCACATTGCCTGTGCTGCTCCAGTTTTATTTTAAGTTTCTACTCACTTTTGCTTTTGATAACCACTGTGCCTTGCTTGAACTTTCTAGTTCAGATAAGTAAATGAACCAGGTCAGCTGGGTTCCAGGAACCAGGCCCCTCGGCCCTCAACAAGATCAGTGATGGGATTAGATTCTCGTAGGATCATGAACCCTACTTGGAACTGAGAATGTAAGAGATCTAGGTTGCATGTTCCTTATGAAAATCTAATGCCTCATGATCTGAGATGGGTGGAGCTCAGGCAGCGACTCTATTGCTGGAGAGTTGCTTCAAATCCTATGTGCAGGATGGACCATACAGTTGCAGGAAAACAAGCTCAGGGCTCCCACCGATTCTGCATTATGGTGACTTGTACAATTGTTTCATTATATATTATAATGTAATAATAATAGAAATAAAGTGCATAATAAATGTAAGATACTTGAGTCATGCTAAAACCATCCCCTTCAGTCCCCAGTTCATGGAAAAACTGTCTTCCATGAAACCAGTTTCTAGTGCCAAAAAGGTTAGGGACCACTGCTCTATGTCTAAAGGCCACACTTAGAGCTCTAGGTACTTGAGCACTGATAAGGAGAGGGAAATACAACTCATTTCACAACACATAGTGAGCAAAATATCAAAAACAAAAACTAATGATCAAAAACCAGTGTTTAGGAGTCAAATTATTTCAGGTAGAGAACTATCCTTTGTGGATCATCTTAGGTGTGTATACCAGCGTGCCCAAGAGCTCAAGTTTAAATCCAAGCTCTGCAGTCTATTCACTGTGTTATTTTGGGCAAGACGTCTTGAACTCCTTCAAGCAGGCCCTGTTCCTCACCACTAATTGGGACCATTCCGTTTGAGGATTGTCTTTGAAAATTTATGAAAGGATCTTAGCATTGTGTTTATTCCTCAGCCTAGGTAAAATTTAATGATTCCTTACTTTTAACACAGGTAAAAAATTCTCTCCACTCATCAAAATAACATGTTTTGAACTGTATAGATACAAAGAGGTAGAGGCTTCCAGAAGGATTTCAGTTTAGGAATTGCATGTCTGCAGAGGAGCTGGAAGGGTTGACAAAGCAACAAGGATTCAGTTGGATATTTGGGAGAATTAATTAGATTTTCTGAGGATTTTTGTACAGGACTGTGTGTTCTGAATCTCTGGTAAGAAAAGGGAATATAATATGCAGCACTGAGAAACTTGGATGACCAAAGAACTCTTCCTCACTGGACAGTGTGTCCCAAAAGACACACTGAGGAAATACTGATCGAAGGAGGCAGCAGAATTGTCATTCCTTCAGGCAATTGGTCATAAGTATTGTTTCTATCCACTGAGATTTTGAGTTTGAGTTTAAGAGTTGAAGCATCAGTGTGGTGTGACTCCTGTTAAACTTGTCATTACTCAGCCTGGTTGGAATAAGGGAGAGATACTCCCCTGTAAATATTTAAGGGGCAGAGAAGGACATATCACTCACTAGTCTATTTTTTTTTTTAACCAACAAACTGGTTGGTTTATGAATTTTTTTTTTTTTTTTCTCTCCTATTGGTTCTCTGAGATTTTTATGGAGTCTTAAGAATTGGTGAGGTCTTCTGGACAGTATACTGGCTCCATATTTACTCGTTTTCCTTCTCTTTGCCTCATTTTGTTTGTTATCAGCTTTAATTCATTTAGCTAACATTTTGAGAGGCAAATTCTGAGTTCCTTATGGACCCCTGAGGTATCATTACAACTCCTGGGTTCTCCTTGTTACTGAAATATATCTGCATAGGCTTATAACATTATCATATGTATGTACGTCTTAACTGTAAAAGGCCCCAAATTCAGAAGTATATGAAGGAAAAATGTTAAAGTTCCTCCTCGTTGGGCTTTGTGATTTCCTGGTCCATTCCATTAATAAAATAAGTATATAAATATATAGCTTTAAAAAAATTACCTGGATTTTTACCTTAAAATATCTCCTGGGGGCTCAGCACCTGTAGCACAGTGGTTACAGCACCAGCTACATGCATTGAGGTTGGTGGGTTCGAACCTGGCCCGGGCCAGATAAACAACAATGATAACGGCAACCAAAAGATAGCCGGGCATTGTGGCGGGCGCCTGTGGTCCCAGCTACTTGGGAGGTGTAGGCAGGAGAATCGCTTGAGTCCAGGAGTTGGAGGTTGCTGTGAGCTTTGACGCCACAGAACTCTACCCAGGGTGACATAGTAAGACTCTGTCTCAAAAAACCCCCCAAAACAGAAATATCTCCTGGAGATCTTTCTTCATATTTCTAATGTATATATGTGTGTATATATATATATATACATTTATATATAAATATAGAATATATAAAAATATTCATATTTCTAATATATATATGCACATAGATATACAGATATATGTACATATATACATACATATATATGTATTATATGTGTATGTATATATGTATATATAATGTACATATTGTATATGTAAATAATGTGTATATATTTTTTCTGTTTAAAACTGGATAAAATTTTATAGTTGATATCATATTATAGGCAAAAAGAGGACCAGTGTAATTGTAAGATGTGATATCATAAAGAGGAGTTTTCATTGGGAGGAATAAATTGAAAAAGAATTCTGGATTGAGGACTTTTGAGATCTTATAGGACGTGGGGGCTACCAACAGTTCTGGATTAGGAGATGGGATGGAGTTGCAGAGTTTTAGGTCAGCTCTGGCACTGAGGCATGATAAAGTAATGTTTGTTATGATGCATATTCATGCTTTTATGTGCCGAGGTTCATAATTTCAAACACACGCACACAGGTATAAATTGGAAAGTGATGGAAAAAAAAAAATCACTCTTAGGGTTTTGCTTGCTTGTCGTTTGTGAGGATGCTCTCCAATTTTAAAAGCCTTTGAAGGTTATAAACTTGTATGTTCTCTGCAAGGCAGTTAACATGTCAGTCTTCTGCACACAAGGGAAAGTTCAGCCCAGGGGAACTTCTGGGAAGTATCTTACATCTTTCTACACCAATGAGTCCCCTGAGATGTATAAGAGGTTTACAGACACCTTGCAAGTTCATGCTCTGAGCAGTTTACACTTAAATTTTGCCTGGTTATTTCATCTGGTCCAAACATCATGAGGCTTTTTATCCTCCCTGATGCTGTGTTTGCAGCCAATCTTATTTTCCACTTCTTCGGCGTCTCCCCGTAAATCACTGCCTGTCAGCCCTGATGCGCATTAACGAAGGTAATGCCTTGTATTTTGCCTGTCAGGTTTGAAGAGGTACATGACACTATGGTTACTGCTACCTGGAGAAAGGGGCAAGCTGTGTGTCTGCTAGCTAATTGGCATCAAATCACATTACCTTGCATTGCACTGACAGGCACAAATCAGAGTGGCAAAGGGTTGTACCTCTCTGCCCTATCAGGGTCTAGGTGGTGCTTTAAAGTGGCTGTGATTCAGCATTCTGGATCCCCACACTCCATCTCACAACTAAAACAAATTTTGCTTCAAATTGCCTTAATTTTCAGACCAAAAAATATTTCAGAGACTGAGATAGTGGAACCATATCATTATTGCAGATGACAAGATTGTCTTCCTCTTTCTGGTAGTCAACCCTAGGGGGAATTGTGCTTAGCACATTGTTTAATTATGGCAAGTGACAGCTGTGCTCCCCTGGAGTCCTCTTCCCCTGGCATTTTTGTAGGGGGCCTTCTCGATCCCATGCACTCTGGTTACTCATGTCTTAAACTTGCAAGGAAAGGAACGACAATTCACTTTAAAAGCAACTTCTTCTTTGCAGAGATTCCCTTACAAGTCCTTATGAAATTTCCTAGTGCTCTTAGGAAATATAATTTCTTCTGGAAAAATAATGAAAAAAAAAAAAATAGAGGCAAGTGGTCTCCAAGTGACAAGTTCCACTCAGATCCCCAAAGCATATTTCTAATATATATATATATATACACACAGATATACAGATATATGTACAGATAATACATACATATGTATGTATTATTATATATGTATTTATATATGTATATATAATGTACATATTGTATATGTAAATAATGTGTATATATTTTTTCTGTTTAAAACTGGATAAAATTTTATAGTTGATATCATATTGTAGGCAAAAAGAGGACCAGTGTAATTGTAAGATGTGATATCATAAAGACATACCTCACTCGTATGTCTTACTGCCAGGAAAGCTCATCTAAAAGTTTTCTTGGTTCCTTCCCTGCTGTATGTCTGAGGTCAAAAGTACTTCTCACCATCCCCACCCTGTCTAAGGCCCCCTCTCTTATCCTTTACTAGAAACTTCTGTTCTGTTACTTTATTTCATGTGTCCTAAATCTGTAATTACTTTTGTTTATTAATTGTTCTAATCACATATGACCTGCTTTCTCCACTAGAATGCAAGCTGCCAAGCCTAGGGTTAATTGTTATTTATTTATTTATTTATTTATTTTTAATTTATTTTTATTTCTTATTAAATCATAGCTGTGTACATTGATATGATCATGGAGCATCATATACTAGTTTCACAGACTGTTTGACACGTTTATATCACACTGGCTAACATAGCCTGCCTGGCAATTTCCCAGTTATTGTGTTAAGACATTTACCTTCCACATTTACTACGTTAATTGTCATTTAAATAAGAAAGAAAGGAAATAAGGATAAGAGGAAGGAAAGAAGGGAGAGAGCAAGGAAGGAAGGGAGGGGAGGAGGAAGAAAAAGAGATCAGCATTAGCACATGCGTTTTTTGTTTGAGCGTCTGGTTTTGATGGAATCTCAGAGCCACCCCTGCTCCCCTACTTCCTGGGGCCAGGTTGCCTGCTGAAGAGGGAGCAGAAGCAAAGCAGACCTGCTCTTCCCAGGCAGCAGATTCTACCTTTTGTTATAATTTCACTGTCAACACCCAGCTCTCTGCAGGCATGGCCTCCTGTGTCAGGATGGCTGCCAGTTTTAAACACCCACTTAATTAATTTAGTCAGAGATTTACAAGAAGAAAAATGAAAGAGAACTAAGCCGAGTGCTTAACTTTAATTCAAAACGAATTACCTGATTTCTTTTTCATGAAAAGCTCCTTAAGCTTCACAGCAGCCTTGGCAGCTTTTCTTGAAGATACATCTTTTTTTTTAGACAGTCTCCGAAGATACATCTTAACATGTGTTTATTTCCATGTAACTTTTAGAAGCTGTTCTTCTTTTGCTTGGAGACTAGAGAGTATGCAGGATGGCATTTTTATTTTTAGCTGCTGTGGGGATAGTGATGATGTGCTTCTTGGACATACTGATACACTGACAAAATATTATGGCACAAGGATTTTAGGAATGATGTAACAGCTAGAAAGTATTTAGAATAGAGTCCATTGTGTCCACCTAAAACGTTGGCCTGAGAGGTACTAGCCCAGTTCACTCTGCAATGCTCTGGAGACACAGCATAGCAATGTTAGACTGTAGGAATTTGTGAAAATGAGGAATGGTGGGTCCCACCCTAGGGACTCTGCTATGCAGAGAATGGGACCCAGGAATTTTTATTTTCAGAGATCCTGTGTCATCATGATACAATGGAGTTTAGAAATCCTGCTTTGGGGGGATTAAAAAATAAGGATAAGATATAATCTTCATAGCTATAATAAGTGGATCACTGAAATTGCCTTCTAAACAATCTTTAATCTTGGTCCCCGCTATGTCAAGTTCTTCTCAACAAATGGATCTTATACTTCTCCTACTTAAGACCCTTCAATGTCTCCCTAAATTTTTCAGGATTTCTTTTAAAATTCTTTTCTCAGCATTTAACACTTTATAAGATCCAAAACAATGCTTCATAAAGAGAGCTTGAAAAAAAGGTAAGTTACTATGTCCCTCTAAACCAGATTTCCTGGATATGGCCACAATCTATCTTTTAGTAAATTCCCTAGGTGGTGCATTTCAAAATTTGGATGCATTTAAACATTTAAGACCTCCTAATTTGGAATTTCTCTGATCTGTTCCTTCTGTAACCATGCCAAACAACTAAAAATTCCATCAATAGCTTCTGTTTCAAGTCTTATGGAGTTACTATTATCTACCATCCAGCTAATACTTCCTATGCATCAGACACTTAGAGGAGGCTTTATATCCTCCAGGATACCTCTCATGACTCCCCAGTCTGAAGCCCAGGCATCTCTTATGATTATTACAGCTTCCTTTATATATCATTAGCTAGAACTTATCTGTCTGGATGGATGTGTGGATTTACTTAGTACCTCCCCTGCTAGGTTGTGAGTTCCTGGAGACCTGGAAGCATATCTCATTTAACATCCTCTGTATCACCAATGAGGAATGTAGGCCTAATCTGCATAAAGAAGTCCTTGATTGGTTAGCTATTGGATGAGTAAGCTAGAACAAAAGTGCAGAAGAGTAGACATAGTTACGCATAGAATGGTATGATTTTATACATAAGACCTCAAAGTATTCTTACTTAGAAAAGATTTAATGAGGGTGAAGTTACATTGGGAATATTGCACAGTGCGAGAGCATATTGAACTTGACTTTGACCAGAGGACATGGAGAGAAGGAATTCTGCTGATGTAATCAAATGGAAGCAGGTGGAGAGGAATCAGGCTTGTGGACACCTCAAGAGGAGTTAAGGATGAATGAAGCAGAGAGGTCAGAACATGGATCAACGTGTAACAGAGCTGGAGAGAGAACATTCTCAGATCATTGGCCTGAAGATGCTCCTTTTCCTTAGGATTCCCAGTTGTAGCACTGAGGATGTCAGCTGATCATTAGGCTCATCTTGTCCTCATTGCCTGTGCAATGGTACCTCAAGTGAAGAGTAAGGTTCTCAGCCCTCATCAATAGAAATTGGTGACAATGATCTATCATTCTATCAGTGTTTCCATCTTCTCTTGCTCTTCTTTGAAAAGCGGTTCAGATAACTCTACTTTATGATTTATAGCCTGTTCTTCTATAGAATGTCAAGGAAAGATGTCAGACTATGAGATTTCAGCTGTTTATTCTGTAAACAAAGTAAGTATCATGACTAAGAAGAGAGAGAGGAGGACTGAAAGAGAGAAGGAGAAGAGAGACAGAGATAAAAACAATAAAAAAAACCTAAAATAAAAGTTCTGTAGCCTTTAGCATCTTTCATTGTAATGACTTTTCTTTCTTAAAGAGAACTGAGTTAAAGGTGAATGTCTCAGGTTCAGTCTTCCTTCAGTAACCTGAAGCTTTGAAATGAGAGGTTTTAAAGTAGAAGGAAGAGTTTTTGAGGAGAGAGAAGTGAAGTGCATATAAAAGACATTAAAGTAAATTAACAAGTAAACACACAATTTAAATTTGGACTACTTCACATTTTTCTAATGGTTTTTGTAAATCACCAGTCTATTCTGCATCTTTGCTCATGGTGCATGGCTTCCGCTGCCAGGCACTTGAATTCTTTCATGTCCTTCTCTCTGCCAGGATCTCTTACTCAGATCCAGTATGCAACCCACCTACATGTCATAACATTTTTTGGAGGTATCAATTTTTGGACTTATTCATGGTCTTTGTTTGAGATTAAATCATATGAAATTGAGTTTTTTTTTATTTTTTTATTTTTCTGAGCCACAAGATACTGAATTCCAGTAAATTCAAAAGAGGAAGAGAAAAATGGGATATAAACTATCTTAAGCAAAGGACCTTTGAAGCTCTGCCATGTTTAATGGTCAGCAGACTTGTAGAGTAGACTGATGGTAAATAATTTGCCAATATTATTCCTTCTCCAGCCTTTCATCTTGATTTTATTATATCCTTCTTCCCCCATTTGACCATCCTACCAAACCTGGATGCCAGTCTTAGCATCATCTTAGCTTATTCAAGACATCACTGAGTTTTGTCCCTGTGAGTTTCTCGTGGCTCCTCAGATCTCCTCCTAACTGCTGCTCCTTTTCTGTGTAAACCCTCCTCAAGATCAGTGCAGCTATCTTCTATAAATTCTCCCTGTCCCTTCTCCCCCATGGCCTCTACTCTTTGTACTCTTCTTAGATGTCATTCTCACTGACACATAAACACAATTATGTTCAGCTTTCAATGACTCTACATAGCTGTCCTCTTCCTTCCCAGACCTACTTGTACATCCTAAATTGTATCAGGCTCTCTTGTTTGCATATGCAAAGAAAATCCTGAACATAGGATGTTAAGTAAATATCAAACCAATTTAGAATTGTTATTTCTGTCCATCCCTCATTGCATAAAGTTCTTAATAGGCATGCTTTTCTCTTCTGTGTGCTTGAGGTCTAATATGACCGACCACCTTGTAGTGAGTTACCTAGAATTCTTTCTTTTGGGAACCATATAGGGATCATTTCATATCACTCTGTTATGCCTTGTCTTTGACCCTTTATAATTAGTGATGGGTATAAGAATAGGAAAGGTTGTCTTTATGTTTGATTTTGTTTTTGTTTTGAGGAAGATATTAAAAAAAAAAAAAAGATATCCACTTTTTCTAGACCCTAAAGCTTTAAAGACACCCAAGATGATTATCTTAGGGCTATTGTCTCCTCTCACATAGAGGAAATCCATGTTTAATAAGATAGTAAAGGTCAACGTCTCAAAAGAAGCAGAGTCTGTAATTCCTGACAGTGATAGGACAAGAGAGATAGAAAGAAAGAAGGAAAAAGATCCCAGACCCTGGATGTATCCATGCATGAGGCTGTTTCCTGTTCTCTTCAGCCAGAGAGCAAAAAGTAATTATTAAGGAAACACTTCAAATACTATCATTTGGAGGACAAAATAAGTGAGGTAACTTATTAATGATTATAAAATCAAGGAGTTAAAAAAGCATCATGTTTCCTAAGATAGATAAAGGAAAGGAAAAAAACCGAGAGGGTTAAGAAGGATGAAGGTATCAGAAGGCATATGGTAGTCAATTAAGATGGAATACTTGCTTTGAAGAGTTTCTAATCCAGGGAGAAAGGGGATAAATGCACAGAATAAAAAGGAGAATGGATTTAATTGTTGGAGAGGCCCAAAGCAATCCAAGAGGCATGATTGACAAGCCAATGAGTCACCTGAAAGGGGAAAAAAATCATAATTCAACATCAGAAAATGCATTTAATTAATTTGTATTTATAGTTGCATTTCTAACACACACCTAACTTAGGGTTAAATTTTCAGTGTCTGTAGGAGTGTATCCTGACAGATACATATTCAGGGTTACACTTTAGGTTAAAGAAGATGATGAAACCCACTAGGAATGGCTTCAGAATACAGTAAGGCTGACCAGGTCTCATTTGTCATGGTGAGTGAAATGTTGTAAACAGAGCACAGACATTACACTCCCAAGTTAGCTTCAGCTTCTGACCCTCTGTGATGGCAAACAGCCAGAGGAAGGCCACAGCCAGGACAAAAGGGGATGGCATCAGAGAAGGGACAGAATGGAGTCCTCTGTCTGCCCTCCACATGATGATTCTGGGAATAGAGATCCATTTGCTGACTTTGTCAGCTGGTCCTACACACACACACACAGATGATGGAGAACCACTTGCCCCCTTTCATAAGGGTGATAATATTTAATGAAAAACCTGGTCTTAAGCAACTATCTACTCTATCTGTGGAAGTGAGTTTCTGTCTTTAAACTAGAATGTGATGCTTACTTATAAATCACATAGGGGTACATTTCTAACCGTGACTCATTTGTGTAAAGAGCTAGTTATTAGAAAGAAATGAATGAATACCTTTTCTAATATGAACTAAGTAAGCTAGAGTTGTCTCTTGGGAACAAAACAAATAAGTAGAAAACAATGCATTCATGTTTTGAGATCATAAAATATTAATCACTCAATCATTAGTTTTAAAATACATAGCAATGGATGCAAATATCCATTTTTTATATAAAAGGAAAATAATGAATGTATTTCTTCTAACATGTAATCAGTTGAGGAGGAAGATAGAAAAGAGTGTGGGCTGAAGAAAGAGAAGTTCCCAAAGCAGAGAATCAGTCTTGAAGTTTGTCACACAATCACTATTATAACCACACAGTAAAAATAAGTAAAATTTGACTTCTAGTTCCTGAATCCATATGTAAGAAGACGGAAAGTCACCAGTCCATCCTACCAACCAGTGAGAGACTGGACAGACTGCAAAATCAACACCTATTCTTGGATCCATTAGTGAGGTGAGGACGGAGGGCCCCATAGACTGAGAGTGACAGACGGGAAGATGCAAGAAACAGAGACCCCCTGGGAGGAAACTGCCCAGGGAACCGGTAATGGGTTAGGAAAATCTGAACTGTAATTGATGACCTGCTGGAGGCTAAGTGTGTACAAGTCTGACAGTTAAAAATTCGTGAGGGAGCTAGTCACAGAGAAGCCCCCCCAGCACTTTGTCAGTATTCCCTCCAGGAGCTCAAACAGATTTTCATAGTAAATATTAGAGAAAATTCTCCTAGCTTTTCCAGTTGGGGGAGGACAAAAGAACCATTTTTAAATATGCCATAGACCTCTTCTTAACAGAGCTTACCCTCAGGAGGAAGTAGTTAATCAGAGCCCAACCTGCCAGGTATTATCAGCCCCTAACTAAACTGGGAGAAAATAAATGTCCAACTCCAGCCTGACTTAGCCATCCTGTCATATTCATCTAAGAGGGAAAAAATAGAAATTCTGAATTTCACACACACAAAAGGCATAGGCCCACTAAAGACTAAGACCTATTCATAGAATTATAAAATACTTGCCCTCCCCTCATGTCTTATCACCACATTACTAAAGGCCGATGAACTGAAGTTACTTTTAAAATGTCCAGCTTTTGAGAAAAGATTACAGAATATAAAAAAAGGCATAGCAATAAGTGAAGAAATAGAATAAACATCAGATACAGACATGGCATAGATATTAGAAGTATCAAGCTGAAAATTAAAAATAAAACTGATTGATAAGCTAAGAGATCTAATAGATAACATAGGTAACATCTAAGAATAGATGAAAAATCTACACAGAGAGATGAAATCCTAAGAAAGAACCAAAAACAGATGCTAACAATGAAAACTCTCTAATAGTAAAAACTCTCCAAATGTCAAAACCACTATCCATGGGCATATCATCTTTAAACTATAGAAAAATCAAAGGAAAGAAGAAATCTTTGAAAGAACATAAGGGAAGGGAAGGCCTTATCTGTAGAGAAACAAAGATAAGAATTATATCTAACTTTTCCTCTGAAATCTTGCACACAAGAAGAGAGTAGAATGAATATTCAGGAGTATTGAGAATATGAATCCAGCCTAAAATTCTGTACCTTGTGAAATTATCCTTCAAAGGAGGAGAATAAATATAGACTTTCTCAGAAAAATAAGAAGGTGATTTGTTGCCTTGCAGGAATTGTTAGTGGAAATTGTAAAGCTACTAGAAGAAAACACAGGGGAAATACTCCAGAACATTTGTCTGGGCAAAGATTTCTTGGTTATGACTTCAAGATTATGGCAACAAAAGCAAATATAAACAAATGGGACTGAACCAAGCTGAGCTTTTGAATAGAAAATTATTAGTGGAGTGAAGTGTAAACCCACAGATTGGAAGAAGATATTTGCAATCATACATTGGATAAGAGGCTAATATCCAAAATGTATGAGGAAATCCAACAACTAAATAACAAAATAATAATTATAATAATGATAACCTAATTACAAAAAGGGCAAATTATATGACCAAACATTTCTCAAAAGAAGAGATATGAATGGCCAAGCAATATATGAAAAAAGTTCATCATTTCTAATTATCAAAGAAATGCAAATTAAAATGGCAGTGAACTATCATTTCATGCCTCTTACAATGGCTGTTTTCAAAAAGACCAATGGTAAGTGTTAGCAGGGATGTGGGAAAAAGGGAAGACTTGCATACTGTTGGTGGGAATGTAAATTAATGTAGCCATGATGAAAAACAGTATGGCGGTTCCTCAGAAAACCAAAAATAGAATTACTTTATGATCCAATAATCTTACTTATGAGTAGATGGCAAAAAGAATTGAAATCAGTATGAAAAATAGACATCTAAATTCCCATGTTCATTACAGTAATATTCGTGAGCTAAGATATAGAGGCAAACTATGTGTTCATCATCAGACAAATGGATTTTTAAAATGTGATGTATACACATATGTACAGGAATATCATTCAGAATCAAAAGGGGGGAGAAAAGCTATGATTTTTAACAACATGAATAAATCCTGGAGGGATTTAATGCTAATGAAATAAGCCAGGCCCAGAAAGACAAATACAGTAGGACAAATGCTGTATGATACCAATTACATGTGGAATCTGAAAAGGTTGACCTCATAGAAGTAAAGAATTAAATGCTGGTTACTAGAGCCTGAGGGGAGAAGATAGGAAGGGAATTCACAAGAAGTTGATCAAAGGGTATTACATTTCAGTGAGACAGAAAGCAAAAGCTTTAGTGATATATTACACAAAATGGTGACATTTTCAAATGTAGCATATGTTTGAAAATTGTTAAAAGAGATTTTAAATGTTTTCATCACAAAAATTTGATGTGTATATAAGGTGATGGGTTTCTCAATTAGCTTGATTTAATCAGTCTACATTGTAAACATATATGAAAACATCATTTTGTACTCCATAAATATATACAGTTATTATTTGTCAATTGCAAATACAATTTTAGGAAAGAAGTTATTTAGAGAAAAGAAAAACAATACAGATCAGAAACTCAGATTTACATAAGTAAGGAAGAGAATTTAGGAAGGGATAAGTGAACTTAAAAGAGTTATTTTACTTATTCTATCTAACAGATAATTTGCTCAAAATTATAACAGCAATGTATTTAATTACAAATACACACACATATTCAAAAACACACATATATCTTCATGAGTCCCTTAACAATGGGGACCATTGTTCATCATTAACAACAGCATATTGTTGGTAACATTTTTCCCTCCTAAAACATTAGGTGATTTTGTTGTTTTGTGAACATCAGATAATATACTTGAATGAACCTGGTGGTGTAGCCTGTTACACTCCTAGGCTATATGGTAATACCTAATCCTCTTAGGCTACAAACATGTTACTTTACTATATATTGTAGGCAATTCTAACACAATGGTAAGCATTGTGTACCTAAACATAGAAAATATAGTATTATAATCTTATGGAACCACCATCATATATATGGTCTGTAGTTGACCAAAACATGTGTGTGTGTGTGTGTGTGTGTGTGTGTATGCATGTATATATATGTGTGTGTGTTTAAACACATACATATGTGCATGTTTATGTGTGTGTGTATGTCAAAGTCACCCCCAATCATTCTACCATTTCCTATCCTGGAACATTTTTCTATCTCTCTACCTATGCAATTTCTGCACCTATAATTTAATTCTTCACTGGCACCTTCTCAGACTGCTCAAGCCAATGTTGACTGTCATCTCACATCATGGACATGTTTAGCATATAATTATTTCTTTATAATAATGTTATTAAGTGTCCTTAAATTCAAGAAAACTGGCCAAGTCATAGAATTCTCCAACATTTCCCAAAGAGTTAAGTATGTGTTAGGTAAATGCTAAGCAATCAGGATATACATTTAAAGGCTTTGTATAGTGGGTGAGTCTTTGCCATTTAAGGCACTTTGAGTGATGGCTGGAAGTATTACAGACTACATGTGACATAGTAAGTATGGAATGTGATTTGTTGGATGTGATTCTGAGGCACAGAAAAATCCCTAGAAATTATTAATGTGTAATATTTTTATGTGGCATACACACAAGTATCCATTTTTAGCTCTTTAGTGTGCATTGTGCCTCTGTTCCATGGTGTTTATACTTTGCTCTTTAGGAACCCTGGAGGAGAAAAATGTTACCACCAATTTGCTATCAGTATTAGGACTTAGAGTGAGAACAATGTTCACAATACTGAAAAATACCCTTACATGCGCAATAGGTGTTTTAATAATAAGAGGTACCCAATTTTCAATGTATAGATAACATAATAAACCTAAAATTCACAACTTATCAATGACAAGCACATTTCTAACAAGGACAATTTCTCACTCAACATATAAAAGACCACTTACCTCACCCAAGGCTTCTTCTCAACTCACCATCACTTTGACCTAATGAGGGGCTGAAAAGGTGAGTTCCCTTTCAAAAGTCTTTATCAGTCATTTTAAGATATTGTTGATTGTATGCACAATAAATATGCTTTAATAATTAATTTGCATCTATTTTAGCATAAAATATGCTCTTTAAGTTAAATGTTTAGCCTGGGATCTTAATGGAGCTTATTACTCCCAAAATGTAAAATTCCCTTTCAATTAAAACTCTTTGCAGTGAATAATTGTAATAATAATCCACATCAACTCACTTACATTTCTCTCTTATCATCCTGAACATGTCTCTCATCTTGGCACTATAGGAAATCTTTGTG
Organism: Loris lydekkerianus; assembly: GCA_963574355.1. Classification (NCBI taxonomy): domain Eukaryota; kingdom Metazoa; phylum Chordata; class Mammalia; order Primates; family Lorisidae; genus Loris; species Loris lydekkerianus. The sequence continues at coordinate 8,368 of CAUYPK010162951.1, read as the reverse complement.
TTGGCAGGATATTAGTGAAGCATGTTGTAGTTAACACTAATTAATTCACGTTGGTCTCTTCACAATCTAATGAAACAAAATTAAACTTATACTTTATTCATTTGGTTCATTTTTCTCAAATGAGACACCTAATGAGACTTTACAAAGGGCATGTCAACTCTACATAGTTAGTCTCTTTGAGATTTCTTTTAGTAAAGGGAAAACCCTGAATATCATGATTATGATTATATGCCAAAAAGGAAATGAGTTACCACAAAGTGGCTGACAGTATTTCAAAACTGATTCTTAAGTATGAATTTTTTTTTCTTTTTTTTTTTTATTATAGATAAAAATATGCACCATAGATGTGGCCCAACCCATCACCCTCCCTCCACCCAAACCTCCCCCCTCCCTTCCCCTTCCACGCATTAGTTTCTTCTTAGAATTGGCATTGAAGGAAGGAGATTAAAAAACTAATTTTTTTAAAGCTTCCTTGCTAGGAAGATTTAAAGTTGCACTGCCCAGATAGTTTTAAAAATGCAATGATTATACCAGTAATTAAAAATAATTTTGGATTTTCTTTTGAGAATATGCAAAATTATCCATTTAAAAATTGCAAAAGTCAGATTTTCCAATTTTATTAGCGTAATTTTTGAAATTTCCATTTGTATTTAATTTTTTATATTTATGTGTTAAGGAAGAACTAACATGAAAATAGCTAAAGCTTATTTGGGATTTCAGATAATAGGTCCTACAAAACAGGGTCAAAAGACAAATATTTGTTTTTTTTTCTCTCTGATTTATTTTCATCAAGCATAATTGTGTATATTTTGGAAACTACCCTGTGGTATTGGCCAAATCACCTATTATCTTTGACTGTTTTTCTTACAAAATGAAAATGTTGATATGTATGATCTCTTAGGACTCAATTTTTTCAATTATGTAATTCAAAATGCAACATAAGCAGCCTAAAACTTATTCAGAGGAAAATTCGTAGTTTCATAATTTAACACTTATTGCTAAAAGAATAATAATGGACAACACTTGCATATCACTCACTCTATACTAGGCACTATTATAAGTATTGTACTTAAGAAAAGGAGACTGGTAGCTGTGCTCTTGCCTAAACCAGAAGCCCAAACACTCTGGCAAGCAAATCTATCAAGAAGGAAAAAGGTAGTGATGGGCTGCCATCGGAGATGATGAGGAAATTCCCAGACTCAAATAAATCTAGTACATTTCAATGCCTTCTACAAAAGGTTGTTTAAGAGAGTCTCCCACATCAGAAAACTTTACAGTGTAACGGGAACAGTATATAAACACTGACTATTTTCTGGGAATGAAGATGTTTGAGAGTCATATTGTGCAGAGAACTCACAATATTACTTAGATATTCTCCCTCACCTCCAACATAATTCTTAAGAAGGATTCCCCTGTATTGTTTATATCATACTGTAACTCTCCTACCATGGCTAGAGTAGGAAATATAAAGTTAGTTTCACTTCTTCTCTTTCCCTAGTCCCTGACATTTCACCAATCACCAAGATCTTTTCTTTGTACAGAAACTTCAACCTTACAAATCATTTTCATAACAGCTTATCTGATTTTGTTTCAAAACTGTCCTGTTGTATTGCTATTATTATTTAACTGCTGACAATAAAAGGGTGGGGCACCAAAAGTTGACATCATTTGTATCACATGATGTGAATTAGTATCTGATTCACAATTTGTATCTAGGCTGAAAATTCTGCAGGCATGGCCTGGAAAGATTTTTATAATTCTCATTTCTGCCACCTGCTAATCTAAAATTCCTACTTGTCCCAGAACAATATTGAGAACATTAAGAACCATGACTCTATAACTATAGGAATATGTACAGGGATTCATGGCCAATATAAAACATATACTACCATGGGCAATGAAAAACAAAAATTAAAATAAAACTAAACCATCAAATGTACTGAAGGAAGGCCTCAATAGACCTGTGTTTTCCTTCTAGGATTTTGATACTCAAAATTATTAAATATCATATTTTTTCCATTGTATATGCCTTGATTTATTTGATATTCCTATTTTACTGGTGTTCTAAGTATAGGCTTAATCTTTCTATAAATTGACCTATTAATCAGAACACTACATGAACAGGCCTTCCCTTTGGATTTGGAGAAAAATTGACTTACATATACCATTGTACATGATTACACATATTTGTTATTTCTCAGTCAATTTCAGTGTCTCTCTGTCTCTAGCTCCTTGCTTCTTTCTACCTCTCTTTCTTCTTCTCTTTCTCCCTTCCAGCCTAACAAGCAGTATGCTATTAATATTTATCGAGTATGTTTTATCCAACTCTCACATTGCATTTTCAAAGCCTCAGAAGTACTCAATTGTCCCTTTTCATACTTGCTAGGAGTCCTAAATCACCAGAGAAAGAAATCTTAGATAGCTGAACTTTCCTAAACAACACAGCAACAACAAAACTCTTCACTGTTGGTCAAATTGAATTTTTATACAGTACATCCTAGAAGGCCTTTCCTTTCCTTTAAAGATATAAAAGGTCTGGGAATCCCAGTTTCAGTTACTGTTAATTTCCAGAAGGAAAATAATAACCAGGTTCCCAAACGCATCCATGAATTCCTCATTGAATGCTCTGAGTGTCCAGTGCTAAGCTGAGCATTTTGATAGATTGGTACAACGTACAAGGGCAAGGAATTATAGTCTAGTCCTGGAAACCAAGATATCAACAAAATAAAAAATTAAAAAACAGCAGTAGAATGTAATAAGAAATAAAATGGCAATCAAATGCTAAATTTTAATTACTTAGATACTTTAGTAGTATGCTATCAGAAAAAAAGATTAAGAATTACAGCAATCAAGAAAGTGTTTCTGAAGGGTTTTGCATAAACGGCTATACTCGCTCTTGTTCCTGTATGTATGGACATTGTTACTGCAATCAATGACCTATTTTTAAGTATCTGTTTGTGTAATATCTTTTGTCTATCATATTTGATTACCAACATTGCAGAATCCGTATTTCCTAATCCCATAAAGAAAATGCAAAGAATGAGAAAACTTACCAGTTATCCTATGGGAACGTGTAAATATGTGGAACCAAGGACAAATATTAAACTTAAAACCCTCAGATTGGGTGGTTTTCATGACCTGCAAAGGGCCTCATGTTACAACCAGTGAAAGTGCCTGCCTCCCAGGCAGAGACCCAGCTTCTTAGACACTACTCACACCTCAGGATTTGCTGAACCAGAAAAAAAAAAAGGAAACGCAACGGACTGCATCTTCCAGAGTGGACAGCTCCTCTGGCAACCTGAGCAGACACTGGAACGGATACACTGATTGAAGATTCTAAATTGTGAGAGGTGCTCATTTCAGGAGAGGAAATAAGAAAAAGCAAGAGCAGTCCTGCCATCTTCAGATAGGATTTAAAGTTTATTCCATGGAACCCACTAAAAGGGAATATGCAGAGGGTTGTGGTTCTGGCCAAATCCTCCAGAACTTGTATTAGTAGTTGTCAAGAAGCTTTGAGATTTACTGCATGGCCAATCCAGCTGGGAGCTTATTAGAAATACCTAGGTTCCACCCCACCTCTCCTGGACAGAATTCAGATTGGGATGCATGCTAAGGTTTGAGAAGCTCTGCGGTAATGATTATCCAAACCTACGCCTTCATAGAACTGACTTTCTAGTGGAGGAGGCAAACAAGAAAACCAACTGTAAGAGTGAGCCATCTGTAATCAGCTCCTTTCCTGACTATTAGATTTGTGTTTGTTGTGTTAGTTCATTTAATCCTTAGGCTACTCTAATCAGATAGCCCATGAACCTCATTTTACAACTGAAAAAACTGAGTCACAACAATTTGTTTTAGGCAAAATCAAAGGTAGTAAGTGCTAATATTGAGATTTGAACTGAGGATTGTTGGGGTCCCAAGCCACAGCCCTAGATGTTGCATTCTACTCTGATACTTTCTAGGAGTAGGGAGGCAGCCTCCTGCAAAAGTACATTGCAGAAGCAAGTAACTCAAGCTTTCCAAAAAAGCGATGACTGACTAAACTGAGGTACAAGAATAGGGAGAATTCACCAAGGCAGTGGTGTCCCCGCAGCAGGAACTGGACCTCCACTTTGCTCTCCTGACTCAGCCTGACCAGTTCTGCAGCATGCCCCCTTTACAAAGATGTGATTTCTTTCCCTGCTTCTCTTTGCTCCTCTGTGCCTACTCTATGCTGGTATGCAGGACTGGCCTTTTCTGGATCTGTCCTTTGTTTCTCTTCTGTCTCCTGGGGAATGCCTGCTGTACCATTAGGACAATGGTGTGGTAGCTTCTATCCATATTTGGTCCTTGTCTATGAGCATTCAAGTTTTATGTCTATACTATTTCATGCCTTGGAATAAAAACGCTCTCTCAATTTAAATGCTTGCCTAACAAGGCCCTTTTATATACTACTATCAATGAAATGTGTCTGCTATCCTGTCACAATGATATGCTTTCCTTCTAAAATCTGGCTTTATTGGGGTAATCAATAGCATGTTAAAAAGGAATAAACAAGTCCTATGATAGCAATTGAAGAAAAACAGCCTCACGATGAAGGAACAGAAAAGGAAAGCTGTGTTTATGGTTTGGGGCCTGGGTCAGGCTGGCTCAGAGCCCCATCCCTGGTGCACTGGCTTATTCTTTGATAAGCCACCATTGCCCTGTTAGCAACTAGCATGGAGCTTGCCTTGGAAACGGTGAATCCTCCAGGTCTTTTGAGACTCGCCCTTGAGAGAATTCAGCTAAAATGGAAAAGCTCACTTTCTCTCACTTAACCTTCCCTGGTAGGTAGGGAAACCGGGGGAGTTCTAATCCACTCTCTGCCTATCTCCATGTCTCTCTTTCAATCAGTTAAATTGGATTTAATATCCATCACAACTCAGGAAGAGAAATATACAGACCAGGTGATATTCTCATCTCCTTGCCAGGCACCTAACAATGCTCAGTGGATGAAAACAGATTGTGTTCACTCTTACATAGTTCAACAAAATAGTCAACCTGTGGTTATTGGTGCCAGTATCCAAAGAACAGACTATCTCCATGAGATTTCTCTTTGGGTTTGGATTGCAAAATTTTATTATATTTCTCTGTCATTTTAGTTGGTTCACATTCTGAATGAATTTTGCTTTCCCAGAGCACAGATCTACATTCAGTATGTAAAACATACTACTTTTACCTAAAAACAGAGAAATGTATGCAACGTATAGTATCGATTTATTTTTTAATGAATAAAATACACCACAATGTTTGTAATGAGTTAATAAAATTGCAGGTTACTTTTCGACATACGTGCTTTATATAGTTTCATCTGTGTGCTGTATACTTTTTGATGCTTTCCAAATTTTACTCAATAAATATTGTTTGTAATCATAATATCAGATTATAGCATAAATATTTTCCCTAGAGTAGCTTCATGCAGATAAGAAGAAATGATTATAAATAATATCACAGTAAGAGGACCTTTATCTGAAATGAAATTTGGTGATGCTGACCTTGTCTACACCAATATTCTGTTTGAAGCATGGTTCTGGTATAGGTTATAAATTTTTAATGGACAATGAATTGTGAAGTTTCCGGTTCTTACAGGTCTACAAGTTTTTTTCCCCTCACTTGATAGAAACTTCTTATCCATAAGAAGGATTAAGTAATCACATAATCTTAGAGTTGGAAAATGACTGAGATAAGTTTTCTCATTTTATTAATCATTTTATTGTGAGAAATTCATTTTTAGGACTTCTCATTCTTTATCTGAAAATGTGCCCGTGCCTAGCTCAGTGCCACATGGAAGTCACTTAGTAAATACTGCTGAATGAATCAAGAGATCTTTTTTTCCATTAATAGCGTCTGTCTGTAGGGTACTATTATAATGTTCTCTGAATATGTTGAAATCTGCTTTCCCAAATATAGAGCATCAGTCTGTCTCCTTCTTTTGTGTCTTTCCTGCCCTTTTATGGCACTTTCTCAAAATATCACGTTCACCTCTGAATCACCAGCTGATGTTCCTTGTTAGTCAGAATTATAAAGCAAGTGGCAGCTACTATGTTTTATCACATAATTTATTCACCAAATGCCTCACTGTGTCCTGGTGCTTTGCAAACAGATGAGGGATGAGCCTTGGTTTTAAGACTGAGATAAAGGCTGAAGAGATGTATTTATTGACCATTAGCTTATTGGTGGTAATTAAATCTAGAATGTTTTAAAAAATATATTTTCTTTTTAATGTGGCAAGAACAGTTAACGTGAGATCTACCCTTCTAACACACAACACAGTATCATTAGCTGTATGTACAATGTTGTACAGATCTGTAGAATTTATTTATCTTGCCTTACTGAAACTTTAGAGCCATTGATTACCAAGTCTTCATTCCCTCCCCACCCCCTGATCCTGGAAACTCCTGTTTTAGTCTCTGTTTCTATGAGTTTGACTATTTTAGATACATCAATTAAGTGAATCATATAGCAAATTTTGTACAACTAGAATAAAAAGATACCCAGGGAAACACAGCGCCAGAAAAAATGAGAATAGGATTTCTCAAATGCTAATATATGTGCATTTTCTGTACCACTTGTTTATTTTTAACCACAGAGGTAAGAACTGAAAAGCACATATCAAAAATATCTTTTCTTGCGTGTCCTTGTCTCATTTTGGCATCAAGGTGATGCTAGTCTCATAGAATGAGTTAAGGAGAATTTCCTCCTTCTTGATTTTTTGGAACTGTTTCAGGAGGATCGGAATTAATTATTCTTTGTACATTCGATGTGATTTGGCTATGAATCCATCTGGTGTTAGCCTTTTCTTTGTTAGGAGACTTTTTTATTACTGATTCTATCTTGCTACTCATTATTGGCCTGTCCAGGTTTTCTATTTTTGCCTGAAGAAATAATCCTCTTATCTTCCATTTCAACCAACACACACTGAATATCACTTATTCATGAGTTTCCACCATGCTAACTTTTTGTTTTGTGTAGCAAGAGAAGGTAGATGACAAATACAATTCTTATGTTTTCCATGAACGTCAACAAACAATTTAAAATGTACTACAGAGATGGACCACATAGATTGTGTTACGTGTTTAAAAATAAGACCAAGTGCCTTTAAATATAAATACCTGTGGAAAGGGCAAAGTAGAAACTGTTCCCCTTAAGTAGTTTGTTTCAATGATGTTGTGTATTCATTGGCACCTGGGCGCCCTTAGAGAAACCATCAAATGGTTAGATAAAAGGAGTAAAAATAACCTCATCATTTTCTTGCCAAATGATAAATAAATAGCACCATAAAAAGGAAACTGCTTTTCCATTACTATTACCCAGGTTTTATAACCCAGTCTCTTCCACTGACTCTTCCTCCTCAGTCAGGGTTTGTTTTTTCATCTACAAATTCATTAAAACCTCATTGCCCGGGGGGTTGGGAGGGGGGAGGAAAAAATGGGGAGGGGGGAGGATGGGCAGAGGGAGGGTGATTGGTGGGACCACATCTAAGGTGCATCTTACAAGGGTACATGTGAAACCTACTAAATGTCGAATATAAATGTCTTAACACAATAACCAAGAAAAAGCCAGGAAGGCATTCTACGTTAACCAGTGTGATGAAAATGTGTCAAATGGGATATAAAACCAAGTGTATGGTGAAAAAAAAAAATTAAACAAAACAAAAAAAACCTATTGCCCACTCTGGGTTACTCATTATTTCTGAAGTGTGCTCTGAGGACCCTGGGGTCTTCTTTGAGGAGAACTATAGGTCCTCTCCTATTCAACTAGTCACCTGTGAAGATATATTCTCCTCATATCATTCAGATAAAACAATGTATCACAACTCATTAAATGAAGAAGCAAATTTAAAAATCCAGCTATCTTTAAGCCTGGCATAAAGAACTTTACTAGAATATAAAGCAATGCTGCTGTTCTTGCCAAAAAAAATTTTTTTCCTTTATTTTTATTTTATTAAATCACAGCTGTGTACATTAATATGATCATGGGGCACCATACACTTGGTTCATAGACCGTTTGACACGTTTTCATCACACTAGTTAACACAGCCTTCCTGGCATTTTCTTAGTTATTTTGCTAAGACATTTACATTCCACATTTACTAAGTTTCACATATACCCTTGTAAGATGCACTGCAGGTGTAATCCTATCAATCCCCCTCCCTCTACCCCCCTCCCCCTCCCTCCCCACCCTTTCCCCCTTCCCCCAATTCTTAGGTTGTTAACTGGGTTATAGCTTTCATGTGAAGGTCCTAAATTAGTTTCATAGTAGGGGTGAGTACATTGGGTACTTTTTCTTCCATTCTTGAGACACTTTGCTAAGAAGAATATGTTCCAGCTCCATCCATGTAAACATGAAAGAG